>CM038221.1:146101068-146392924 GCA_021442155.1 Cymbidium sinense
CAACCCTCAGGAGCTAATTATTTCATCACGCCTTCATCTCAACTGACAAAGCTCCTCAAGGGAATCGAAGCGGTGATCACCTCCGGAGGTATGACATTTTTGACCACTAAACTTAAGGGGTGTTGGTCCTTGTGAAAGAAAGTTTCATGGCATGAGATTTTGACCATTGGATGATTTATTGTGGTTGATGGTGTGTGCAATTTTCATTCCAACTGAAGCTCTTGAAGGATCTTCCCTTGAAAGTGGATGGTCTCCAATCTCGTGGAAGAATAGGATGATCCCGCCATCCATCCAGCATTTTGATGGACGATCGAGATTAAGTGCACATTTTATCCATTTATCCTTTAAACCATGGTTCCCATTCGATCCTTGATCGAACAGCGGGTATCAAACCGCATCGCGCCCACACGCCATGGATGGACGTTATGTAATGGCTCACGGATGTGTAAAGTGCCGCCACCACATGTCGAGTCATGGTAAGGGATTTAATTAGGTTTTAATTAATTCTAATTAATCCTCTAAGCTTTAAAAATTCATATCTCTAAATAAAAAAAAAAATATGAGGTAAATTTAAAAGATAATTCAATCTAGAATATTCTAAAATTGGTTTTAATGGATTTTGAATCTTTCTCTGATTTTAGGTTTTATTAAAAATTAATTTGCTAATTACTCATAATTAATCCATTGATTCTCAAACTTCTTGGCTATGTTTTAGGGGATGACTTCTGCCTCCCCTAATTTTCTTGGGATTTATTGATAGCTTAATTGGGGAAATTGCAAATGCATTTCCTAATTAATTTCTTAATGTAATTAAGAATAATTAAGGGTTTGATTAGTGTTTTAATCCCTTATTGAAGTTGTTTAAGGTTTGATCCAGAGAATAGTAGGCTTAGGGAATAATTTTGGGGTATTTCCCTAAGCTATTCCTAAACCCCTTTTCTTTCCTTAATCTCTCTTAATTAAGGGTTAATTCATTAATTATCCCTTAATTAATTTCTAAAATTCTAAAACTTCTAGAACTTAATTAATCTACTTTGGGTAGATGCTTAGGTGTTCAAGAGCCTAAGTTCAATTAAAAAATCAAAACCCAACTCATATGTGTGAGGGGTGTTTTGAAATTACTTAAGTTAAACCCTTAGCTTAATTAACCATTAATCATGAGCCAAATTGCATTAGCCCTAGGTGCATTGCAAATTTAAATTCCTTGTGAGGTTTTATGTCATCTCATTGGCTCATAATTATTTGGTTAACTATGCTAAGGTGGTGTAGGTAAGGGTTAATTAACATGCTTAATTCATACCTTAACCTAATCAAAATCTAAAATGAATCTAATCATCTAAAAATTAAACAAAATATCAAACACATGTGGAATGGGTTAGGAACAACAAACTCAACTCACATTTTCAAAATTAAATTCAAAATCAAACAAAATCATATTAAAACTTTGATTTACTTTAAACTTTCTTATTTCATAAGATTGTCTTTAGGATTTAATTAAAGTGAATGTGTTTACATGCTTTCATTGCTTTAGTTCTTTCCCCAACATGTTAAATATGTATGTCATGTGGTTTCATGCATCCATACTTTTCAAAATTCAAATTTAAAATGAAAATATTTACTTTATGTCAAATTTGCATGTGTTGGCTAAAGTAAGAATATGAGTGGCTATTATCACTATTAAATTCAAATCATTTTCAAAATATATGAATCAATTATCAAAACTGAAAGTGTGTTATATCTTAATTATAAGTTGCATGTGAAAAGATATAAGGATGTGCTTAGTGTAGGTTTCCTTTTCTCTTTTAGTATAGTTTTGAATAGGATTTGGTAAGATGTATGGTTCATTTGAAAATAACCTAACACTTGCCTAATTATATATCCTATTCATTCTATATACTATCACTTAAGAAGGATACCTATGCTTGCATATAAATTGCATAAACAAAATAAATCAACTAATACAACTTTTGCATTCTTTCTTTTCCATTCATTTCTTTTGTACACATGTTTGTATTTAAGGAAAGTGGTATATTAGTCGGACAACCCAGGTTGAGGCTTTAAGTAGCCTAAGTAGGTCTTGTACCTCTGGTTAACAATTGTACTCACTTATGCCTTTCTTACTTTCATGTGTGCATGTGAAAATTGGATAAGAAACCTTTTCTACTTAATGAAAATCATGCATCATAAACTTTCAAATTTCTTAAATGAATTACTTAGCATGCATCATAAAGTGTGTTAAACATTCTCATTTGTATGTATAGATATGCTTAGGACTCATTCATATGCATGTTATACATGTTGGGAAAGAAATGAAGTGATGTGTTTGTGAATTTGGTTCATTTTATTTAATCTTAAAATGCCTTTCTTTTTGAATAGGTTTGTTT
Source organism: Cymbidium sinense (assembly GCA_021442155.1). Lineage (NCBI taxonomy): Eukaryota > Viridiplantae > Streptophyta > Magnoliopsida > Asparagales > Orchidaceae > Cymbidium > Cymbidium sinense. Next base: position 146,103,453 of record CM038221.1, read on the forward strand.
AGAGTTCATCTAAACTTAGGATTAATTAAAAGACTTAATCAAAATATTCACTAAATAAAACTAAAATATGAATCTACTTTAGAAATTACTTAGGTTAGGGAAAGAGAAGTTCTCTTCTCTTTCCTCTCTTTATAACTTAGTAATTAATTGTAGGATTCACTTGAACCTAATCAAAACATGAAATAAAATCAACCCAAAATAATTAAATCACTTAAATGAAACCCTCCTCTAAGTTGAACATGCTTCAAGAAAATTCTAAAATAGCTAGGCATATCACACAAACCTCTAAAATACACACATTAGGCTAAGTCACCACTTCTAGCTTTAAGTTAGGACGGTGCATAGTTTGATGTCTACTTCTATTTTGTGATATATATTTTTATTTAGATGTTAGGATGTATGTGAGTAGAATGAATGGTAGAGCGATCTTAGTCTAACCATTTATTTTTTTTATGAGATTGCAAATATAAATAAAAATAAATGCTTTTGCTTGCAGGTGCTTATACCCCAAGCATAATCAATAGGCAGTGGACTTAGTCACCCATGTGGGGTGATAAGTCTAATATACATGCTTGGGATTTGGTGGTGTGTTTAGCTAACCTTTATTTTTCAAGCGTTAGCTAGATTTACTTTTCCTTTTCATGTAAATTTTTTAATTAGGATTTTGGAGTGATTGTTATGGGGATTAGGATGATCATTGGTCATATGATCTTATCTTATGCACCATGTGAGGCCTTTGGAGCATCCACCTTCCAACCATCCAAAGAAGGAACCAAAGAAGAAAGAAAGAAGAAAGAAGAATGAAGAAATGAAGCTTGAAGACCCCATAACAATGAATTCCTTGCTGTAATTTAATTCATTTGTAATCTGGGTTGTATAAGGGTAGATCGCTACCAATTTGTTTTGGGTTTGTTGTGGTACCGACCACAATGGCCTCTTATTCTTTTTGCGATTAGCTTTATAAATTGATTGATGATTTATTTAGCTTGTGCATTAAGTGGCATCTTTTCCTAGTTTCTTCCTTGCTTTATGTATGGCCTAGATGTGGATTAGGCTCTTAGGGAAAAATAAATCTTTTACCAAACTTAACAACTCAAAACTAAAAATAAAGAACTCATAACCTCACCTAAAGCTTAGGTTTAAAATCAAGATAAAAGAATAAGTAACCATTTAGTTGGATGAGTATTTCTTTTTAACATCATGCACAAATGCATCTTATTTCACTCTTGATTGGAGAGCTTCTAACTTTGCAGAGAAACTTGGCTTGACCTTTGAGAGCCATGGTGGAAACACCTCCTCCCTTCTTCTGATTTTGGCCAATAATCTTATTTCTCATGCATTAGGCATATGAATCCTATTAGCAGTCAAAATAATTGTCCAAAATGAAAATAAAATAAAATTGCATTAGATTTAGGTCATTTGAAGCATGTCCTTACATGATCTAGTCTCTTTAGGGAGTGAGTTTAAGGACTTAGTCTCTTTCTAAATAAATAACTAGATCTTGCATAAAGCTTACTACATGAATTTAAAATCATAGGAGGAGTTAGTTGGTGGCCACCCAGGTTGTAAGTCCAAATAATTGGTTTGTCTCTCTTGTGGAGGCAAATACCCATTTTCACCTTAGATTTAGGTTGTGCTTTTGGCCCTCCAAAGCTCCCTAGATTTAGGTTTAGGTTGCTTCTCCCTTTGTGGGCCATAAGCATAAATCCTCACCTCTTAGGCATTTCTTAATCTTGTGTTATGGAATCATAAGTCTAAATTTCTAATGAAAAATTCAACTCAAATAAATTAAATCAATTTCAAAATGTAAAGCCCAACCATAGGATAGTTTGAGATGCTGCTAGGTTTCCTAGCATCATGGGCATCTCTACTTATCTTCTTTGGCTTGATAATAACTCCCTCTCTTTTCAATCCCATTTGATCTTCAAAATAAACTAATTGATTGATAGTCCTTTCTATTGAAATCTTTGAAGATAATGATCATTTACCTTAATAGTATTCTAAGGATCCATCCTTAGGATATGTAACTATGGGGCTTGCCCTGAACAATGAACGGTTTAAAATAAACCTTTACTTTTCCATGTAAAGTAGGGAAGAATCTCTTACATATACCCATTCATCCTTAGGAGTCCTTATTGGTGATTAGGTCCATTAAAGGTAGTGACTTCTATCTTTCAGATAGTACACTATTTCTTGATGACATACGATCACTAATAAGAACATCTGGATCTTGGCATCCAAAGATGAATTTTTTATATTCTTCCCCTTCAGATTGAAAACCATATAAGAAATTTTTCACATAGATTTTTTTCTAGCGACTCCAGGGGATGGTTCCTCTCTCCATCTTTGGTAAATGATCATTGTCTTGAGTATCGATAGTGGGTTTGTACTTTGGTATGAATCCTATCTTTCTTTTTTGTTGGCACTTAGCTTATTTCATTCTTAAGTTGAGTTAGCCAACATCTTTAGGTTTTAGGACCTCACCTGTTGGTCTTAAAACCCCAGAGTTCTCCAATGGGTAAAAAAAAGAAAACATTTAATACATTTAAAGACTTTCATTTTTTATGATAAGGAAAGGTTCATTCTAAAATAATAAAGACAAAATAAATTTTCCATAAGAACTTTGCTTTTCAAAAGCACTCTTTCAAAAATGCATAATAAAATATTTTCCACAAAATTTATCACCCTCATTTAACAATTCTCATAATTGTTACATGTAGGAATTTTCAAAATAAAACTAACAATCTTTTCCAAAAGCACAAATGAACATCTTCCTTCAATTCATTTTGATGAAGATTTCATTTTCAAAATAAAATGAACAATCATCTTTCCAAAATCAAAATCAAAAATAAACTTTCAAAAAACATATGAACCTTTCCATTCAATATACCCACATATTGAATGGAAGTTTCATTTCAAAAAATTAAATTTTCAAAAGCACATATGAACATCTTCTTCATTCATTGATGAAGATTTCATCAATCATCTTTAAATAATAAAATCAATAATATTTTCAAAAAACACACATTATTCAATATACACATATTAAATTTCATTCATAATTAAATTTCAAAAGCACATATAACATCATTTAAATACTCAAATATGAATTTCTCAATAAAACATTTAAATACATATAAGTTGAATTTCTTTCAAAAAGCAATAATCACACACAAAAAATTTTCATTTCAAAATAAGATTGATTTCATTTACATACCCAAATTTGTTGAATGGAAGTCTTCTTTTCAAAAATCAAAACTTAACAATCATATTTTCAAAAATCAAAACACATTTGGAACTTCATTTAGCATACTCAAATTTGCTAAGTGAAGTCTCCAAAATCAAAACCTAAAATTTCAAACACATTTGGAACTTCATTTAGCATACTCAAATTTGTTAAGTGAAGTCTCCAAATCAAAATCAAAATTTTCAAACACATTTGGAACTTCATTTAGCATACTCAAATTTGCTAAGTGAAGTCTCCAAATTCAAAATCAAAATTTTCAAACACATTTGGAACTTCATTTAGCATACTCAAATTTGTTAAGTAAGTCTCCAAATTCAATAAAAATTTCAAACACATTTGGAACTTCATTTAGCATACTCAAATTTGCTAAGTGAAGTCTCCAAATTCAAAATCAAAATTTTCAAACACATTTGGAACTTCATTTAGCATACTCAAATTTGCTAAGTGAAGTCTCCAAATAAAATCAAAAAAATTTTCAAACATTTGGAACTTCATTTACTCAAATTTTTAAAATGAAGTCTCCAAATTCAAAATAAAAATTTTCAAACACATGGAACTTTTTAGCATACTCAAATTTGCTAAAAGTCTCAATCAAAATTTTCAAACATTTGGAACTTCATTTAGCATACTCAAATTTTCAAGTGAAGTCTCCAAAATCAAAACAAATCTTCAACATTTGGAACTTTCTTAGCATACCAAATTTGCTAAAGAAGTTTCATTTTCAAAACAAATCAAAATTTTAACACATCTTTTGGAAATTTCATTTTATACTCAAATTTTAAGTGAATTTCATTTCAAAACTAGTGGACTTCATCTTAGCATACCTTGCTAAAGTAAAGTCTCCACTTTTAAACAAATCAAAAAAAAATGAAACACATTTTTCATAAATTTGCTAAGGATCCTCTTTCAAAATCAAAACATCAAAAAACAAATGAAACACTTAGGATTTCTTAGCATACAATTTGCTAAGAATCCTATTTTCAAAAATCAAAAAACACACTTGGGTTCTTCACTTTCATACCTAAATTTGCTAAGTGGAATTTAAATTTTCAAAATCAAAACAAAAATTCACAAAAAAATCTTCTCAAACACTTCACTTAGCATACCCAAATTTGCTAAGTAAAATTCAAAATCAAAAACAAAATCAATTGACCCCTTTAACATACCCAAATTTGTTAAAGATCCTCAAATCAAAAATTAAATTCAAACAAACATGAACCTATGGAAGCATCCTTCTAAATATTTGAATCCATCTTTCAACATACCAAATTTGTTGAAGTTGGATTCATATTCAAATTCCTCTTTTTAATCAAATTTTAAATCTTCTCAAATCCATTTGAACTTAACACTTCCAAGTTGTTGGATGTGGGTTCAAATTTTCAAATTCAAATTCAAAAAATCACAAGATAGAAATCCAAACTCATTTCTATTGCATTCTTACCAGATTCATCTGGATAGTTGATTTTCAATCTTTTATTTGGAGATGAAACATTTTCACTTTTCCCTCATGGTATGGCTTTGGACCAACTTCCCATTGGATCATACACCTTATCCATTTGGTAGATTTGAGGGAGGATTACATGTGAGGCACTCCCCTCATGATAGTTAGTAGGACCAAGTGAGGTGGTGGTCATCAGATTGATCTACCTTAATTGACATCTCCTCATTGAAGAAAGTAGTGGCAGTCCACCGGCTTAGTGCATACCGATCGGTTTTATTGCCACCATGGTTTCTCATGCGCCCGTGAGGGCTAGCACTCTCATATGTACCCCTAAGGGTAAGGCTCCCATCTCGAGGGATTGCCTCCCCTACTTTTGAGTATGGGTCTAGCTCTCTCATCCCATCCTACCACAGGAATAAAACCATCATGATCAAGCGATACCACTAGGATTGCTAGGGGAGATGGAGCGCCTTTATGTTGAGGAGTTCCCTATTACTTCACCACTAGTTTACAACAAAGTTTCATCCTCTCTTTGGGTGAGAGGATGTTAGGAGGATTCACATCACCTCCAGTGGTCAATTAGAGGAGGCGGAGGTATTCGTGGCCTCGTCATCTTCTTGCACAGTAGGCGAGCTTATGGATGCAGCTCAATTTGATCTAGATCCATTATCCCCATAGTGGGGAAAACATATCCATGGAGAGGCGAGGCATACATCCTCACATTACTAGGGAGGAGGTTTGTGCTAGTCGGCAACCACTTGATGATTTTCTCGTGCTACGGCATATCCATCATCTTACTGGGACCATCATCGGAGGATAGCTCTATTGAGAGAGTTGGTGGTGTCTCCACCACTCTACCCTCATCCATTATCACCCATCTGGTCATAGATCTCTAGTTCCATCAAAGGCCATGAAGGCCATATCAGGGAGAAGCACCGTTGGTGATTGGCTATGGTGAGGATCTACCCATCTACACCACCATTATGCGGTTGAGTCTCTCTGACCTTCTTGCCCGGTGTGTGCGGAAGAGTGGCAACCCGAAACATAGTGGTCATCCCTTCACCAACTCGACAAAAGTGGAGATGGTGATTATTTAGATTGCGATGATAGTCCAATGCAGTGGAACCTCTAGGAATGTCACCCCTTTCATAGTAGCGATGAGTGTCTCTCATCTAGTGAGTCTGATCCTCATAGATTGACTCCAGTGGTGAGTCGGTGCCTCTCTGCATGATAGTGATCACACGGTCAAAGATCATTTGTACTCAGTTGATCATTCTTAGATGAGATAGTGGCACATTATTTCAGAAAAAGAAGGAGATTTTGGGGTATGATTGGTAGATGAGGAGAAAGTAGCTTTGATCCCAATGAAGATGATTATTGGGAGACTCAGTTAGATGCATGGTTGACGAGGATCTCTTCTGGGGAAGCCATGGAAGGTGATGAGGTTGATCAGAAGACACCCCAATCAGCCCAACACCTCACATCGGTTGAGAAGATGAGAGCAGATAGATATAGGATGACATGGTAGTTAGACTTGTTAGTAGCTTAATAAAAATAAGCCCCGTTCATCCTACTACATATTAGTCGGTGAGTTAGTGCATGTCTTGGACCAAGACCTTACCTCTCGAGCAAGGGTAGCACTAGCATGTATAGGAAGGTAGTGGAAAGTACCTCCATACAAGAAAAGACATAAAATCCATGGTTGAGCAAGTGAAGGAAGCTTGGCTCAAGCCGGGAGGATCATCGTTCCAAAGGGTAGACCTACCCGAGGAATTTGATTATCCAATATCCCAAGGGTTTCACCTTCCTTCAAAAGCTTTGATGGTAGTGGAAACAAGGCACATAGCACTTGAGGGTTGTTGCAATGTTGGTGGCGATGCTTTGCTTTTCTCGCCGTTAGTAGCAGGATTGCTTTTGATTGGTATGTTGAACCAATGGTTGATAAAGACATTCTTTGAGGAGCAACTCTTCATCAAGGTTCTAGAGCGTTTATATAGGTGATCTCGTTGTAGCACCACGGTGAGTCCCTTGTTGATTATATTCTGATGGCATAACCGAGTGAAATGTGAGTCTAGGAAGACATGCCATTGAGATTCTTTGAAGAATATCCATGGCCCACCTTCATGCTTAAGGGCTTATCAAGACATTTGAGAAGCTAATCAACAAAAGCTAGTCAGAAAAGCAGTTGCCTTTTCAAGATCGGTTACTAAAAGAAAACCAAAGGTCTATGAGAAAAGAAGCGGTAGAAAGTAGATAAGAAAGCTAGAGATCAGTCAGAGACCATGACCTCGGCCTCCACCTCCTTTGCCACCATAGCCTCGGCCTCCACCTCCAGCCGACAGCCACCCACCATACCACCGGCACACAATACCCACCGGTAGCTATGGTCCACCTACTCTTTTAGATAAATAACAAACCTTATTCATTTAAGAGGGAGGTAATCAGAAGATCTTTAAGAATCTCTTAAAAGCGATTTTTTTATAGCTTGGAGACAGAGGAAGTAGGCAAAGTCATGATCCAAACTTTACCATATGTTAGCCATGTTTTGGAGGATTGCTTCACATTCAAGGACTTGAACAGCTTCAAGATCGGTGTTGTAGTTATCCCAAAGGAATACCTTGTGGAACAACCATCCGTTCCATTAGGGTAATCCTTGGGGATACATGTGATCCTTCAAAACTAAAGAAGGTTGGGATATTTCTTTATCCAAAACCTCTAAGAAGATCAGAAGATCAAGAAGCTTTCTTTGCAGGTGCGAGTCAGCTCAAACCTCCAACATCAAGGAAGGTTTGCAAGTTTCTAGTGCCAACTCGAAAGGAAAGAGCGGAGAAGCATGTGTCGAGATAGCCCTTTAGCATAACCAGTCTTACCTCAATTTAGTTAGCTTCCACACCGTGACTTCTTCCACCTAGCTCTCTTCTTCTACTAGTAGAACTCTTGTATCGGTGGATAAGGGCATCAAATCCCTTACACTCACTTTACTTGATTTCTACTTTGTACCTCCAAAATAATTCTAAGAAATTGAAGAATAAAGCTAGTTTGAATTACATCATCACTTCGATGGGTTGTCTTCTTCTATTCTAATGATAACTCTTCAAGTCAAAATAACTATAATTTTGATCTTCCTCTTTTGATTGAGTTGGACTTTCCTACTCACGAATACTATGTTACCTCTTGAGATAGACTTGGAATCATCGATTGAGGGTCCCATAGGAGAAGCTGTAGGTGAGCTGTGGGTAGAACCTTCCATTACCTACAGAGATCACCAAGTCAACCTTGCAAGGTTCTACCTCCTAGGGCACCTCAAGATAGAGGAAAAGTCATTGGTACAGAGATCGAAGCCCCTCACAGATGCTCCACCCTTGGATATGCTTGTGGAGGACCAGAAGGTGGACTACAATGTCCTTTCTCATCTAAGAAAGTTACCATAAGCATATATGATGCCCTTGTCTTATCCAAAGAGATGAGGGAATCACTAATCAAGGCTCTCCTTGATCACGAAATATGCTTAGCTCGGTGACCGCTATAGGTGAGGAAATTACATACAAAAGAAGCAAGGGATCACCTTCACAGATGAAGACCTTCTTGGGGACTTGGAGCACAACCGTCCCCTACATCATAGTCGACATGGATGTTGGGAGTTTTCTCATGGATTAGGTGCATTGAACATTATGAGTCTAAAGACCCTTGCCTATTTGAGGATTGACATCTCCACACTCAGGAGATGGATGATGTTGAGAGGATTCAATGAACAAGGTGAGGGCTTTAGGTTTATAGTGTTACCTTTGGAGATAGGTGGAAGGCTGAAGCCAAGTTTACATCATTGATTTGAATACTTCATTCACTGCTTTACTTGATAGGCCTTGGATACATCAGAATAAGATCATTCCATCCTCCTTTCATCAGTACATCAAGTTCCGAAAAGATAGGATTGAATACCGTGTCAATGGAGATGAAAATCCATTCCAGTTAGAGAGGTTGAGATTTATGAGGATGCGACCTACTAGCTTTCTCAAAACACCCTTTTTCGTGAACTTTGATAAAATTCAAATGCAAAATCAAAAGAAAAAGAAAATGAAAAAAAATAAAAGCAAAAAAAAGAAAAGAAAAATAAAAGTCCAAGTGAACAAGAAAGGGGAATTGAAGAAGAAATAGATCTGCATATCACATTTCACCCACATTTCATTCCATCATATGGACATATGGGTATGATGGCTCAACCTCCACCAGGTAGAGGAGAGGCAAATGAGGCGTTCAGTGGAAGACCCCTAGTTGGCCATCGCCAATGAGGTCATGTGTTCATAGGAGTACCCCTATTCACATAGACTTGGAATCCTCGGAGGATGAGTCTAATATGATTAGTATACTTGCCAACCCCTCTCAATGTATTCCATTGGAGGTGACTTTTGATCCAGACATAGAAAAGATAGCCTCCAACAAAGCAAAGTATTTGAATCTTTATGTGAAACTATTGCAAGGATAACCTTAGCTTTACCTCACTTACATCTCAAAAGTTGAAGGTTTTAGTAGTTAAGGAAGTCCCTAAGTCTTCCAGTGACATGAAGCGAAGATTCTTTTGGGATCATCATCCTCAAGTCACGAAGTTGATGTAGAACTTGAGGAGGATACATTTAAAGAATTAATGGAATTACCATTTGACTTTTACTCACCTTGTGTTCATAATCTTATACAAAAGGTTTAGTTCCTCACACATGGTCCAAGCACGGTCGAGTACTTTGAAAAGCTATGGAACAATATGGGAAGCACAATCAAGAGAAGGACTAGATTGGTATAGTGGGTCATTGATGATGATGATTATTGTTGTTACCAATCATTTGGAGTCGATAGTTCTTCTCACACATCCAACTCTTATGAGAATGTGTGTTTAGAAACCTCGATGATCGAGATGATCTCCAAATCAAAGAGGCACCATGAGAATTTGAGGAGATTCATTCAACAATTGACAAGCTTAAAATTAACCGGATAAGAAAATCCATGACATACATCATTTATGAATGAAGAAGAAACCAATGACTTACTATGGAGTTTAAAGACTACATGGAGTTATGAAGAGAGATGATTATCTTGTTGTAGTCCAGCTAGCAATAGATCTACATGCTATTAAGCAAGCTCGCATGCGATTAGAAATTGAACAATAGGTCATTTTTAAGTCAAGAAATTGATGATGGTTTCATTGGAAAAAATATCCTACGGTTTAGTGTCATCAGTTAAGAAGAAGAATGGCCAAATTTGCATATGTCAATTTTAGGGACTTAAAAGGCATGTCCAGGATGAGTTTCCTCTTCCTATACCGAGAATTAATGGTGGACATTGCCTCATCTCATGCTTTTCTTTCATGGATGGTCATCTATAACCAAATTAAGATGTCTCCTGAAGATGAAAGAAACACTACTTTTCAAACCCGATCAAATCTTTTGTTATAGGGTCATGCCTTTCGGCCTTAAAAATGCTGGTGCTACATACCAATGGGAAATGACTCAGATCTTCAATGAACTCATCCATCATCAGGTTGAGTGCTATGTTGATGATCTAGTAGTCAAGAGCAGAGAAAAGGAAGACCATCTCTTTGACTTGAGTAGTTTTCAAATGGTTAAGATAATATAACCTCAAAATGAATCACAAGTGTGCATTGAGTAGCTTGGGAAATTCCTTGGGTTTATTGTTGACACAGGGAATAGAAATAGATCAGATCAAAGCTATCTTAGAAATGCCACCTCCTAAGTTTAACTCAAAGATCCTTTCAAGGATGGTTGCATATCTAGATGCTTTATCTCCTCGGGAGATGCGCCATTTTAGCACTTGTCAAAAGGATGCCAAGTTCAAGTGGGATGAAGTGTTAGCATGCCTTGAAGACATCAATATTTGGTGAAGCTAGTTCTAGAGCCCCCATCAGGTAGCCACTCATTCTCACACTATGCATTGGATGACTCTCTCGCTTTTATTGGCCCAAGCCAATGAAGGGAAGGAAGAATGCTACTATCGTATCATTTTATTCCTCTTGTGAACTATCCACCTATTGAGAAACATTGCCTAGATCTTTGCTTCCCAAAAGCTACATATATGCTTTCTCATAAGGTGAACTTGATCTCAGAATAAATCCACTATAGTACCTCATGACATGCAATGCTATCCATGTTTGGCATGGTCCATGATCTCTGAGTTTGATATCACATTCATGTCCCTTAATGCGTAAAGGAAGCACTAGCATTTCTTAGTAGCACACTTCATTCTCCTTAGTGATGATCTCCCGATGAACAAATCATGAACTTAGGGGAGGGGCAACCAGATGGGAGATGTATTTTGATGGTGCACTTCTTTTCTTAAAGGGGAAGCACCATGATCTATTCTCTAGGAAAGGCGGGGGTAGTTCTCTAACTCCATCATGATGTGATGAGAACTCATACTATCTTTCCAAACCAACAATGAAGCAGTATGAGGCTTTGATTGTCGAGTTAGCCATCACTATGTCAATAGCATCAACATCTTTGGGGATTCTTAGTTGGTCATCAATCAAATTAGTCTTAGGTTCTCAAACCCAAGCTTCATCATTACTATGAATATCATGAAGTGTTGGCCCAAATTCGAAGTCACCATCTACAAGGTTCCCAGCGAGAACATAGTAGATGCTTTGGCCAAACTTGCCAAAGAATTGGCATGTCGATGAGTCCATTTCAATAAGGGTCCAAAATAGACAAGTCTTATCCCTATTGATGTTGAACTCATCGAGACTTTCTCTTGAAGGGGAGGTTGATTGCCAAAATGGACAAGGAGCTGGAGGAGGCATTCATAGATTATTTGAACAGCAAACTACCTCAAGAAAAGTCACAAGCCCATTGTGAAATAGAGAGCTCTCTCCTATGCTTGTTGATGGCACCACCTGCATCCTTTGACCAAATGTGGTTACATTGTTTAGACAAACAAAGCCATGGAATTAAAGGTACATTTATGCGAGCACAATCAGTCCAAGATGAAGATGAAGATCAAGCGACTGGATACTGGATTGATGATTACATGGATGTAGCTAGGAGATGCCATCAATGTCGGTACATGTGTGGTCCTCCACCAACCACCTACATTGGCTTCATGGCCATTCAGTGTTGGGGTCCACATTGTGGGGCATCGATTCATCTTAGCGACCATTTTTCCAAGTGGAAGCCATCCCACTCAGAGGTCACTCACATGTGCTTTTTTAGGAACCATATCATATAGGTTTGGTGCCTCGATGAATTATATAAATGGTACTCATTCAAAAGCATGAAGATCAATAGCTTTGAGAAGACATGTATAGATTGGAGATACTCCACCATCTACTACTAGGTAAATGGCTTAGCGAAGCATTCAACAAAACTCTCATCCAGATATTGAAGAAAACTCTTGATGACAAAATGATAGTGGAGCAGTAGTTGGTTGAAGCCTTTGTGACTTACCACATCAGAACTCAACTCGGTCTACCCCATTTTCCAGTTTTAGTTTATTCTTCCTTTAGAAGTTCAACTCCCATCACTAAAAATAGCATTGGGTAATAAGATCACTACATAGTAGAATGCAAAGTTACGGTTAGAAGAGTTCAAAGGTTTGGAGGAGAGTCTCATGGGCATGCCTCGAGGTTGTACAAAGCCAAAATGATTCAAGCTCACAACAAGTTGGTCAGGTCTTTCAGTAGACTTGTGTTAGTCTAAGGAGACCAATTATTGCCCAAGATGGGAGGCAAGTTTGAACCCACTTGGGAAGGCCCCTATGTCATAGAAGGCCTACCAAGGAGGATCTTATCGACTTATTGATTGTAAAGGGGAACACCGTGCTTCCAATTAATGGGCTCTATCTAAAGAAATATTACCCATGAAATAAATCATGTTTGAAAATAATTAATAAAAGAACAAAAATTTGATTCCATTCATCAAATCTTCTCTTCTTTTAAAGCATTGTTATCTTGTGAATCCCATTGGCGTGTTTAGGGTGTAAGAGTCCCCGGCATCCCTCTTTCACAACACACACTCTCGATCTTGCTATTAGGTATAAGAACAGAGGCATCCTATTTGATTAGCACAATTAAGTGTGTAAGAAAAAGCGGCATCCTTTCTTAGTGGAATTATTTGCCATCCATGGCACCATTTCATCAAAACCCTCATGTTTAAGGTAGGTGTAAGAGTCCCAGGCATCCTATTCCTTTTAACATGCACAAAAAACACATATCTTTTATCTCGAGCTATTTTGATGTGAGAGCAAGCCCCCTGTGGTACTCACTCATTAGCTGCTCTAGGTTGGGTCTACATGCAATCTCGTTAGTATGTCACGCCAGTGGTCATTTATTAGAAGATGTGACTCCTTGAGCTTTCTTCCTAACTTGACCATTGCAAAACCTTGTTAGTATAGTCTTTTGCCATAGTAGCTACCTCATGTTGACTTTTAAGAAGATGTGAGTCCCATGCTTTCTTCTTGAACTAGCCATCATGCTCTAACTAGGTTGAGTATATTTGAGGTTTAGGATAAGTCCCGAGGCTCTTTCCTCTTGACTAGTTTTGAGTATAAGTCCGGTGGCATTCACTTTAATTAGCCTAGATAACAGAGAAGATAGATCCTATCAGTTCTACTATAGGATGTGAGTCCCGAGCTTTCTTCTTTGATTATTTGATTGGCACCAGGTTGGTTGATGTTTGCTATCGACAACGACTCACGGTGGATACACCACTCTTGGCGGATGAGTCCCATGCTTTCTCCTTGAGTTGGACACGAATACCTATTGGATATATGACCATGTCATCTTCTCAGGTTTTGGATTAAGCCCTTAGTGACCCCATCCCTGCACTCTATGGATCATTTTATTGCTCCTTACAGGTTACTTTTGATTGGACAGTTCCCCTAGTAGCCACCCCTGGTTGGAGAATTTATTCAGATGCGATTCTCTCTTGGTTAAATGAGATAGGATATATAAGCTTCTCAGTTTGATCCCTCAAACTATAGGGTCCATAAAATAAACTAAATAAATAAACAATTAATTCACTTGTGGATTAGAATTTCAAGCCCCAAAGGGCCTTTTTAAGCATCCTATCTTTAGGTGTTGTGAAAACTCTATAGAATTGCGAGTTGAGATAAGTCCCAAGTACTCACTCGTCACCCTAGGTCGAGTTCAATCTATTTTTTCCAGAAAGTTACATTCCTCTTTGGATGTAAGACTGACACATTCTTTCTAGCATGATTGTCAAAGCGAAATTGACCGATCAGTTGATTTGTTGCCCAAACCAATCCGATCTTTAGTGGAAGATGTGAGTCCGAGCTTTCTTCCCTTGAATTGATCATTGCAAACCGAAGGCACTCCTTTGGTTGGATAGTTCTCCCATCGGAAGCTACTCCTTTGGTTCAATAAATCGAGATAGGTCTATGATATAAGCTCCTTCTTAGTGTGATCCATACAATGGAATCCATCAAAATAAAAAATCTAAAAAATGAAATTAATCTTGACTATCTTTGAAGCTAAGTCCCAGCGGCATTCACTCAATAGTCGCCCTAGGTTGGGTTCAATTTGTTGCCCAAAGTACATCAAGTGGTTCATTATTTTGGAGATGTGAGTCCCAGCTTTCTTCTTAAGACTTGGCATTACAACCGAAGGCACCCCTTTGGTTGGATAGTCCTTCCTGTGGTTTGTAGACTACCTTTGGATTGGTAAATCGGTTACTAGGCCTCCATGCCCATTTAGACCATCAAATATATGGGATCCATCACAATAAAATAAACAAACTAAAAATAAAATTAATCTTGACTATCTTTAGTGATTCTCCCCACATTTCACCAATCTAGGTTGGGTTCAATCAATCTTGCTATAGATTACCCCTCCACTTTGGAGGATGTAAGTCTACTTTCTTCTAGTATAGTCTCATAGCATCCTTTGGTTGGAGTCTACTATATGTTTACTACCCTTTGATGATTTAAATTTGGTTAGGTCGCTTCTAAAGACAGGTCCATCTTACATCTCAAAATTGAAATAAATTCAACCCTTTTTCCCAGTAATTTTTCCTCCTTTAATCAATCAAACCTCATCTCTTGTGGATGACTTGAACTACTTCCAGTGGAAGGTTCATACTTTATCATTAGTTTTCCTTCCTCTCTTATGTCCTTGACATAAGTAGAGCCATTCTAAGCTCGATTCTTCTACACCTTGGGTTAGATAGATTATCTATTAGTGCTTGTGATCTCGGTGTTGTTGATCATTTTCAACACCAATACTCTTGATTCGTCACACTTATTGGGTGCCCTTGTTGACCTCATTTTAGAATGAGCTCTCCTCCATCTTAGACATAGGACTTCTCTTAGACTTTAAGAGTTCTTAGTCTTAAGACACATCTAGTGATTAGGTGGATACTCAACCTAGCCTAGAGACTTAGAAGAGTTAGCCATAGAATATGTCATGCCTTGGTGTTAGGAAAATTTTACCCCTTGGCTTGAACCATTCCTCACCTTCCTTCCTTCAAGTCAAACTCCAAATCAATCTTATTTGATTTTCTCCAAACTCAAATCAACTCCATGATTGAAATCCATAATTGAAATCCATGACTGAAATCCATGAATGAAATTCCTAAGTTCAAATCTTTATTAAGTCCTTAATCTTCTCTTAAGGACTTAGCCAAAATCATGATCAAAACCAAATCAAATCCTTGAGATTTTCTCATAATTCATTTATATTATCATATATAAATGAAATATAAATTCAAACCAATCAAACTAAACTCAAAATTCAAAATCAATTCATAAAATTTTCTAAGTCCTTTAAATTTTCCTTAAAAGACTTAGCCTAAATCATGACCAAATCAATTCAAATTCATGAGATTTTCTCATAACTCATTTATATTCTCATTTATATTCACATATATAAATGAAATATAAATACAAATCAATCAAACCAAATTCAAAATTCAAATTCAAACTCCTATTTTAGTCCTTTAATTTCCTTAAGGACTTAGCCTAAATCATGATCAAATCTTCAAATTGAAATTTTCTCATGATCATTTATATTCTCATTTATATTCACATATATAAATGAAATATAAATTCAAACAATCAAAACCAATTCCAAAAATCAAACTCAAATTCCATTCAAAATCAACCTAAGCCTTTCAAGTCAAAATCTTGAACTTAGCCAAATCAACTTCAAATCAAGCCAAACTCTTGATTTTCCTTCATTCAATCAACCTACAATCATGAATCCAAATATACAAACTTCAATCACTTAATCAATTCAAAAAAATCCCAAATCTATTCATATTCTTCCTTTGAATATGAAATATCAAATGAATCAAAACCATTTGACTTTAAATCACTTGCAAATGGATTTATATTTCAATCATAAGTCCATATACAAGTTCAATCAAACTCAAATCAAGCTTTGACCAAGCCATTTGACCCACTTAGGCTCACTTGAAAGTGACCTAAAGTACCCTTATGAGCCAAATTCTAATCCTAACCAAATTGGATTGAATCAAACTCACCTATGCCTCTCATCATGATCAACAATCATCATGGATGATCAATCAATCAAATTGGGTCAAACCAAAGTCAAACTTAAGTTGACCAAGTCAACACTTAGCCAAAATGAAACCTAACATAGCCAAAATCCACCATAGGCCAAATTGATTGAAACCATTGATCTAAGTTCATTCATGAACTATGTTTGAACTTGACCAAGTCAACATTTGAGCCTAACTAGCCAATTGGCCACTTGACCCAAGTTGACCCAACTTGACCTAAAAAAGTCAAAATGTGTCAAAACTTGATCTAAGCCAAATTGATTGAATGGGTCAGTTCTCAAATCACTTGAACTTGACCAAAGCCTCTTGGCCAACTAGACCTACTTGATTGACCTTAACTTGACTTGAGGGTCATGTTGAGCCAAATTCAAACTTAACCAAAATTGATTGGAAACAAAGATACCAATCTACTTCATATGACTAACCAAACCTAAACCTACCCATGACCTAGCTCAAATAGGTCAAATGGGTCAAATTGGTCAACTTGACCCATTTGACCTAAGTGAAGTCATATGAGCCAAACTGAAAACTAAATTAAATTGTATCAAACCAAAGCCACCAAAACATTGCAAATGGTCATATGAATATGACCCAACCCTTGGTTCGACCCAATTTGACCAATTGGCCAAGTTGACCCATTTTGACATAAATGGGTCAACATAAGAGAACCATATCAAATGAACTCCAAATCCAATGAAACTTGGCCAAACCTATTTTCTCAACATACCCAACATATTCAAATTCAAAAAATTGGACAAATGACCATTCTACCCTTAAGCCACAGAACAAAATTTTATCAAATCCATGTGGAATTTGGTCAAGCCCTCTTCATATCAACTTGATACCTTCCTAATAGGTCAAGTGAACCCTATGGAGGGTGGTGCACCCAACCCAATGGGTTTGGGTCATCCCAAATGGACCCAAGGCCAATGACTCAACTCATGGACAAATTGGAAAACCTCCTTCCACTCAATTTGAAGCACATGGGAGTTACCATCCTCTTGGCACCAGCCCAACCATGTGCGACTCCCTCAAACAACCTTCCCATTATTGTCAATTGGATTAAAATGGTAAAGGTAGCTTCGGCCATCCAATTGCCATAGGGGGAGATATACTCCCCCTAATTCACTTCAATTTCAAATGCCTTTTTTGATTGAGTGTTAGAGAGTGTTAGAGCCATTAGAGTGATCTAAGCTTTAAGAGGGGTGAATCCATTCTCGATTTTTTCATCCTTTCAAAATAGAGCTCATGAATTCCAACTTCCTCACACACCAACTCAATTGCCTTTGCACACTCCCTTGGGAAATCAAGCTTTCAAGCTCCTCAAGTTCCCAAGGCAAGGAGGGTCCAATTCAATCAAAGCCACAAGAGCAAGGGGAGTTGGTCCATAGAGCAAACTACCAACCTCAGAGCTAAATTCACCACAGCTTGTCTCAACCCAGATGAAGCTCCTCAAGGAATTGGTGGTGATCACCTCAGTGAGGTATGTCATTTTTGACTTCTTAAAGGGGTGTTGGTCCTTGTGAAAGAAAGTTCATGGCATAGATTTTTTTACCATTGGATGTATAATTGGGGTTAGATGGTGTGTGCAATTTTTCATTTATCGATCGAGCTGAATCTTCCCTTTGAAATGGATGGTCTCCATTAATCCTCAGGAAGAAACAGATGATCCCATCCCCATTTTGGAAGGGCGAGGTAAATGAATTTTATCCATTTATCCTTTAAAACCATGATCTTGTTTTTTTGATCCTTGATCAAGGATCAAAAGCGTCCCGCCCCCATCGTGGTGACGACATTTAAGTATTCGCTGCATTAAAGCACCAGCGCATAGCGTGGATGGCTAAAGGGATTTAAGTTTTAATTAATTTTAATTAATCTCTAAACTTTAAAATTCATATCTCCTTAAATAAAAAAAATGAGGTAAATTTCTATTGAAAGATAATTTAATCTAGAATATTCTAAAAATAGTTTTAATGGATTTTGAATTGTATCTTTCTATTTTGGTTTTAATGATATTAATTTTCTAATTACACCTTAATTAATCCATTAATCTCAAACTTGGGTATGTTTTGGGGATGACTTTCTCCCTAATTTTCTTGGGATTTATTGATGCTTAATTGGGGAATTGCAAATGCATTTCTAATTACTCCTTAATATTAAGGATAATTAAGGGTTTGATTAGTATTTTAGTCCCTTATTGAAGTTGTTTAAGGTTTGTTCCAGTGAATAGGAGGCTTAGGGAATAATTTTGGGGTATTCTCCCTAAGCTATTCCCGAAACCTCATTTTCTTTCTTTAATCCTCTCTTAATTAATGGTTAATTCATTAATTACCCTCATAATTATTTTCTACAAATTCTAAAACCTTCCATAACTTAATTAATCTACTTGTGGGTGTTCAAGAAAGCCTAAGTTCAATTAAAATCAAAACCCAACTCATATGTGTGAGGGGTGTTTTGAAATTACTTAAGTTAAACCCCTTAGCTTAATTAACCATTAATCATGAGCCAAATTGCTTTAGGCCATTTTCTTCCTAGGTGCATTACAAATTTAAATTCCTTATGAGATTTTATGTCATCTAATTGGCTCATAATTACTTGGTTAACTATGCTAAAGTTGTGTAGGTAAGTGTTAATTAACATGCTTAATTCATACCTTAACCTAATCAAAATATAAAATGAATATAATCGTCTAAAAATTAAATAAAAATGTTAAACTCATGTGGGAATAGGTTAGGAATATCAAACTTAACTCACATTTTTAAAATTAAATCAAATTCAAAATAAAAAAATCATAGAACTTTGGTTTACTTTAAGCTTTCTTATTTCATAAGATTGTCTTTAGGATTTAATTAAAGTGAATGTGTTTACATGCTTTCATTACTTTAATCCTTCCCCAAGATGTTAAATATGTGTGTTAAGTGATTTCATGCATCCATACTTTTCAAAATTCAAATTTAAAATGAAAATATTTAATTTATGTCAAATTTGCATGTGTTGGCTAAAGTAAAATATGAGTATTATCACTATTAAATTCAAATTATTTTCAAATATATGAATCAATTATCAAAAAAGTGTGTTACTTATCTTAATTATAAGCTTGCATGTGAGTAAGATATAAGGATGTGTGCTTTTCTTCTCTTCTCTTTTAGTATGATTTTGAATAGGATTTGGTAAGATGTATGGTTCATTTGGAAAGAACCTAACACTAGTATAATTTCATATCCTATTCATTCCTATACTATCACTTAAGAAGGATATCTATGCTTGCACATATAAATTGCATAAACAAAATAAATCAATTAATACAAATTTTTGCATTCTTTCTTTTCCATTCATTTCTTTTGTACACATATTTGTATTTAAGGAAAGTGGTATATTAGTCTAGACAATCCCGAGGTTGTGAGGCTTTAAGTAGCCCTAAGTAGGTCTTGTACCTTACACCTGGTTAATGATGCTTGTACTCACTTATGTCTTTCTTACTTTCATGTGTGTATGTAAAAATTGAAATCCCTTTTCTACTTAATGAAAATCATGCATCGTGAACTTTCAAATTTCCTTAAATGAATTACTTAATATGCATAATAAATTATGTTAAACATTCTCATTTGTGTGTATAGATATGCTTAGGATCTATTCATATGTATATTATACATGTTGGGAAAGAAATGAAGTGATGTATGTTTTGTGAATATGGTTCATTTTGCTTAATCTTAAAATGTCTTTCGTTTGAATAAGTTTGTTTAGAGTTCATCTAAACTTAAGATTAATTAAAATACTTAATTAAAACATTCACTAAACAAAACCAAAACATAAATATACTTTAAAAATTATTTATGTTAAGGAAGGAAAGAGAAGTTCCCTTCTCTTTTCCTCTCTTCATAACTTAGTAATTAATTATAGGATTTATTTGAACCTAATCAAAACATGAAATAAAATCAATCCAAAACAACTAAATCAATTAAATAAAACCCTCCTATAAGTTGAACATGCTTCACACTTAGAAAATTAACTTAAAACCATAAAAACATACAAACCTCCAAAGCACACACATTACTAAGTCACCACTTCTAGCTTTAGGTTAGGGCGGTGGATGGTTTGATGTTTGCTTTTATTTTGTGATATATATTTTAGACTAGTTGTTAGGATGTATGTGCGTAGAATGAATGGTAAGGAAATCTTAGTCTAACCATTATTTTCTACAGGGGATTGTGCTTAAGGGGCGTTGTAATAAAAATATAAATATTTTGCTATGCAGGTGCTTATACCCCTAAGCATAATCCAATAGGCTAGGTGGACTTAGTCACCCATGTGTGGCGTGATAAGTCCAATATACATGCTTGGGATTTGGTGATTTGTTTAGTTAACCTTTGTTTTACAGGTGTCAGCTAGATTTACTTTTCCTTTTCATGTATTTTTTTGTAGTTAGGATTTTGGAATGATTGTTATGGGGATTACGATGAGTATTGGTCATAAGATCCTATCTTATGCACCATGTGAAACCTTTAGCATCCACCTTCCAACCATCAAAAGAAGGAACCAAAGAAGAAGAAGAAGAAGAAGAATGAAGAAATGAAGCTTGAAGGCCCCCATAACAATGAATTTCTTGCTTAATTGTATTTAATTCATTTGTAATCTGGGTTGTATAAGGGTAGAGGTCGACTACCAAATTTATTTTCAGGTTTGTGCGGTGATCCCTGACCACAATGGCCTCTTATTCTTTTGTGTTTAGCTTTATAAATTGATTGACGATTTGTTTAGCTTGTGCCTTAAATGGCATCTTTTCCTAATTTCTTTCTTGCTTTATGTATGACCTGGATGTAGATTAGGCTCTTAGAAAAAAAAATCTTTTACCAAATCTAATAACTCAAGACTAAAAATAAAGAACTCATAATCTCACATAAAGTTTAGATTTAAAATCAAGATAAAAGAATTAGTAACCCCTTAGTTGGATGAGTATTTCTTTTATAACATCATGCACAAATGTATCTTGCTTCACTCTTGATTGGAGGGCTTCCACCTTTGCCAGAGAAACTTGGCTTAACCTTTGAGATCCATGGTGGAAACACACCTCCTCCCTTCTGTAATTTTGGCCAATAATTTTATTTCTCATGCATTAGGCATATGAATCTATCTTTAGTCAAAATAATTATCCAAAATAAAATAAATGAAATCTGAATTGCATTAGATTTAGGTCATTTGAAGCATGTCCATAATCTAGTCTCTTTAGGGAGTGAGTTTAAGGACTTAGTCTCTTTCTAAATAAATAATAGCCTAGCTATCTTGCATAAGCATATGACTTGCCTACATGTATTTAAAATCATAGGAGGAGTTAGTTGGCAGCCACCCCCAGGTGGTTATAAGTTTAAACAGTCAGGTGGTTTGTCCTCTTTTATGGAGATAAACCAAATACCCATATTTTTCCTTAGATTTAGGTTATGCTGCTTTCAAAATCTCCCTAGATTTAGGTTAAGGTTGCTTCTCCCCTTTGTGGGTCATAAGCTTAAATCCTCATCTCTTAGGCATTTTTCATAATCTTGTGTTATGGAATCATAAGTCTAAATTTCTAATGAAAAATTCAATAAATTTCAAAAATGTAAAGCCCAACCAAGATAGTTTGAGATATGCTTTGCTAGATTCCTCGTGGGCATCTCCTACTTATCTTTCTTTTGGCTTCGATAATAACTCCTCTCTTTGATCAATTTTGATCTTCAAAATAAACCTATCAATTGATAGTCATTTCCTATTGAAAACTTTGAAGACAATGATCATTTACCTTGTCGAGTATTCCTAAGGGATCCATCTTAGGATGTAATTAACTATGGGGGCTTGCCCTGTAAGAACTTAGCACTTCGGTTTAAAATAAACCATGCTTTACTTTTCCATGTAGGGGAAGAATCTCTGGTACATATACATACCCATTATCCTTAGAAGTCCTTATTGAGGTGATTAGGTCCATTAAAGGTTAGTGACTTCTATCTCCCGAGATAGTATACTATTCCTTAATGATGTACCCTATCACCTGAATAAGAAGATATGCCGATCTACGTGTCATCCCAAAAAGACAAATTTTTATATTCTTGCCTTTCACTCACAGATTGAAGGCGACCATATAGAAATTTTTCTAACCAACAGTCAGTAGTGTCGAATCATTGAAACCTATCAAATAAGACTTTCTGTGCTCAATTCGAATGAGTCTGTATAAATATAGAGTGGTTAGAAGTGACAACGTGCAAATCAGGGTTCAAATTAACCTAATTCAATCCAACAACACATCGATCATGAAAATTGGGCATTGATGTCAAAACTTGGAATAGACACCCAATTTGACTAAAGTTGTCGCACTTAAAATTTCATCAAATTAGCATGTATTTCAAGATAATTTACTTGATTATCTCTTAATTACATCCAAGAAATGCTTCAGAACTCGTTGTTGACCTTATTTTTGGAAGAGGTCAATGAAAAGAGCCCAAGTTCAAAAAGAGATTTCTTAATTCAATATTCAAGTCACTATGTTTAGTGACTTTGGAAATGCATTTTGAGCTAAATCCAATCTACTTGGTTTGATGCAAATCAAGTCAAATATCCAACATAAATTAAATCAAGTAAATCAATGAAAATAAAATGAAAATTCAAAGTCAAACATAAAGTCAAGTCTAGTTAACCTAGGATTGACTTAAGTGGGCCCACTTGGTCAAAAAGTCAACCCACTAAAATTTGACTAAATTAAATCACCAAAAATATTTTAAATTATCAAATGACTATGTGTGATCACAATGACAAAGAAATTTGAGTCCATGGAGGCCTATATTAGGTAAGTTAAATTCCTTAAATCAAAATAACCTAAATAACATTGAACTCAAATCCAATCAAAATAAATCTAAATTGATTATCCTAAATCATGAGGACAACCCATTCTATTGGGTGTAATTGGGTCAAATAGGCCATTTAACTCATAAAAAATTAGGCTTAATTCACTTAACCCAATTTGGGTTAAGTGAGTTAAGCAAGACAAAATAAATAAGAAAATTTCTAACCACGTCCAACCAAATCACACGAGATGGGGGTGAGACTTCCTTAAACCTTTCTAATGAAAGTTTGCATCCCTAATCAAGTCAATTAAACTTTTCTTGCATTATTGCATAAAATCCAAATGAAGAGAAAACAATGCAAGCAAAGGAAATGAAGAAGCCAAATTCCTTCTTTCTTCTTCCCACCTCTTCACCTTGGACAAGTGTGGGATAGAAGAGGAGGGCATTAGCTAACTTCCAAGGGTCTCCATCATCAAAATCGACCAAGGAATAGCCAAGGAGGAGCAATATAACTCTTGGCCATATAAGAATAATCTCACATACACTCCCCCAAGGAGATTTGAACTTTCACACACCTTCACATCTTTGAAGCTAAAGAAAGTTCCCCTCCCCAATTGTCCTTAACCACTACCATCAAAGCCAAAATAAAGGGTTGGTATAGGGATCAAATTACAAAGAATTGGCTCAATTCCTCTAGCACAAAGCTTTCTCTCGAAGAAACGAAGCGATTGGATTTGATTTCAACCTTTGAAACTCCCTAAATCAAGGTATGCCATTGTTGACCTCCCTTTTCTTCTCCAAGCTTTCGGCCTTGGTCCTTTTCATATAAAGTTTGACCTCAAGTGAGATCAAGATGTATGGATTGAAAGAAGAGCTTTCAACGATCGTGTGACAATTGAAATCGAGTGATTTCATTGCCTATATCAAAAGTTATTAGCAAAACACAATGGACAATCCTCGGCTCCCACAGAGGTTGGGAGAGATGAAATCAGAATAGTCTGTTTCTTTTAAAAGAAATGGACGGTCCAGATCTAGGCACACCGCTGATTAAAGTCCCTTAAGGATCCGCAGGAGTAACCTAGACCATTTGATCTTTGATCGGATGACCCATAAGAGATCCCGCATTTTGATCTGTGATGATGTGGATGCCGTACCATGGACCAACCCACATACCACGTAGGATGAGCCATGCGTGTGCACGCATGAGGATCTCGCATTGGGCCCTTAAAACCATTAAAAGTTGTTATTTAATAGATTAAATAATTAAGAAAAATATAAAAAAACTTCAAAAAATCATAGAAAATCAAATATAAATTAAAAAATTACAAATAAAAGCTCTATAGATTCATCTTGATGAAAGGAATCCATAAAATTAAAATCCTCAATTTTTGTTGGGTATTTTCCCCTTAATTTGGGTTTAATTGAAAAAAGTAAACCCTAGTTACTCTCAAATTAATAATCTAATTAATTTGAACTTTGGAAAATGAAATTAAGCATAAAATGCACCTTAGATAAATTTTTGGGGATTCACATCTCTGAATTCGAAGGAAATTGAAATTTCACATGCTTAAGCCATAAATTAATTAAATTAATTAATATTTAATAAAATAATTAGGGAATTTTAATCTAACTGCCTTAAATCACCCTAATAAACTTCAGTGAATAATAAAACATCACTTAGACCTAATCAAAACTATCTGAACCTAAAAATCATTAAATTGACCTAATTAAGCAATTAAATGAATTAAATAATTCAATTAAATAACCTAAACTTAATTAAATCATAATGAATCAACCAGTTAACCAAAAATTATGAATAAACCCTCATTCAAAAGGTATTTCAGTGAAAAATAAGTGATAAAATCTTTGAATCAATAAATTAGGCTTAATTTAGATTTTAATGAAATAATTATAACCTTAATTACATCTCTAATCAAGGTGAAATTTAGGGATATAAAATTGGCACATAACCCTACTTGCCATAAATATTTTAAGTTTAATTGATCTCTAGATTAGGAGTTATTAAATTTCCGAATACTTAGGTCAATGTTAATCAAATATTAGGTTAAGGAAATTAATTAATCTATTAAATAAAATGGTAATTCAAATCTATTTCAATTAAACACCATAAAACTATTAAGGAACTTCTCTAAATATCTAAGTCATTAAAATTGATAATCAGGATTGAAATAAAATCTTAGGCTAATAAAACTATTAATTAACTTAAACCTTAAAATTTGAATTAATGAAAGTTAATGAAACCACTCATCACTAATGAATTTTTGAATGAATCTAAAACTTAGGTCAATTAAATTAGATCAAATAATTAATCTAAGTACTTTAAGTTAAGCCTAATCCATGAACAAACTTAAGGTACTAATTCATATTAATGAACTTAAACCTTAAAGCTTACAAATTCATGATTTAATAACTTAAGTTAAATTGAATGAAATCAAACTTAAATTTAAACTCTTTAAAATTAGCATAAGCCAAACCAAATAAACCCAACATAGCTTAATTCAAAATGAAACAAATCAAACAAATTAAATCAAACAAAGTAATTCAAACAAATGAAATAATTCAAATCAAATCTAAATAGAAAAGAAACATAAATCAAATCCAAACATAAAAAACATCTAAAAGATTAAGATGCTTGGGGTCTTAGTTAGACTTTTGAAAACTTCATTAGGATTTAGGATAGAGTTTCACCTAAAATGGAATTCATTCTATTTTTCATTCTTAAAATTTAAATATTACTTTAACCAAATAAAATGAACATAAAATGGGAATTAAACCACTAAACTATTTGAAGAAACCAATGGTAAAATTAAACAAATTCAAACTTCAAACTTAAACTTGAACTTAAAGGAGCATAGCAAGACATACCACATAACTTACACACACTAGATTACTTGGGTTTCTAGATCTAGGTTAGATCATTCTGATTTTCTTTAATCTTGTGATATATGTTGTATTTATGTTTCACTACTAGATGCTAGGCTTGTTTGCTCGTTAAACTGGATGTTAGGGTATTTTTTCTAGATTTAACACTGTTTTCTGTAGAGGACTATGTTAAAGGGATCATTGTAATAAATAAAAATTATAAAATTAATGTTTGCTTGTAGGTGCTGAAAATCCCTTAACATAGTCCATAGGATAGGTGGGCTTGGCAAGCAACTAATGCTAAGCCCATATGTTTGTGAAGGTATAAACTACTTTGTGTGTTATGTGTATTTCCTAACATTTATTTTACAAGGTTTAGGATTTATTTTTAAATTCTAAATGTAAATTTGAGCTTAGAATTAGGTTAGGATCTATGGGGTTTAGGATTAGTAGGAGCTGACCCAATCAAGAGATGGTGTGGTGGTTCCCTGTGGAGCTCGATGGATGTCCTTTAAGATGGAGACTTTCCTAGAAAGAAGACCCATAGATCTAAACTTATAATTCTAGGCTGGGTTGTATAAAGCAACTCATCATTTTTTTTTCTTACGGGTGTAGTACCATTTTTATATAATTTAATTTGGCTTAATTTGGGGTGTAATAAAACAACATGCTTTTCTAGGTTTCTTTTATGTTGTGTTTGTCTTGTGATGCTGACTTAGGCTCATAAGATAAACTAAATTTTCTACCCAACTAAATCAATTGAAATATAAAAAATAAGTATAACTCATAATCTTCATCTGAAAGCCTAGGTATTAAAGCAAGATAAAATACGTAGCAACCCCTTAGCTGGATATTTTAACATCATGCATAAATCATATTATTTCACTCTTGATTAATGAAGGACTTCCATCCTTGCCAGAGAATTTGGGCTTGACCTTTGAGAGCCTATGATGGAAGTACACCTTCTTCTATTTTGATTTAGCCCATAACCTTTTTTTCTAGTCGCATGCATTAGGCATAAATTCTATTCCTATGGCCTAAATGAATCATGAGTCAAAATTTATTAAAATCTGAAAAGTATGCATTAGGTAGATGAATATTCATACCTTACATGATCTTAGGGATCAATGAGTGAGTCTAGGTTCAGAGATTCCTTTCCTAAGAATACAACAACCAAGTCATCTTGCATTCATATGACTTAGTCTCATGATTTTAAAATGCGCATAAGTGGTGTTAGCTGGCAGCCTTCTCCAGGCAGGTTGTAATCCCATAAGAGTCAGGGATATGTTAGTTCCCTCAAGTGAGAGAATGGTTAATGATTCTCAAGGATAGAACTAGGTTGAGCATCTGACATATGTCAGAAGCGCCTGTAGACTAGGTTATAAAGCATCTTTTTTTAGAAATAAGTCTTCAACCCTAGGCATTTAAGTCTTTGTCTTTGTAGAATCTAAGCCCTAGATTTCTAAGAAAATGATAACTTGAAATCTAAAATTAAATCTTAAATTTGAAGCTCAATCATAGGACAGTTAAAATTTCTACTGGGTATCCCAATATCAATAGACATTTCCTACTCTTTCCATTTGACTCTTGAAAATAACTCTCTCCAATTTGGTACTTTCCCAATTGAATTTTCAAAAATCAATCCTTTGAAAGATACCTTAGTAGTCTTTAGGAATAACCATTTATTCATTTAATCGAGAGTATTCTTAGGAATAGACCATTCCTAAGATGTAATTAACTATAGAGGCTTGCCTTTATAGGAACCATGATCCCAGATAAAATAAACTCTATTCTACTTTTCCATAGTTAGGGAAAAAATTGTACACGAAAGACCCATTAGCCTTAGTCTTTTATTGAAATGATCAATCCATTATAGAAGAGCATATTTATCTTTTCGAGATAATATGTTTATTCTTAATATTATATTTGGTCATTTAAATAAAATTTTAAACTCTATGTGGTGTCATTTCTTTCTCTATTCGAGAAAACACCAACACTTGTACCTCCCATGCCTCCACCTAATTAAATTTAATCCCATCATCCTTTCCTTATCACTCACTACCTTATCCCCTATCTGTAGGCAAAGACTCCTCTCTTCCATTTCCAAATTCTTGAATAAGCCTCCCGGTTCTCCCTCTCTCTTCAAGCATACAATACCAAGCGCTTCTTTCCTCTTTGGCTCTCTCTCTCTCTCTCTCTTTAATAACTCTCTCTCTTCCAAAATCAAGACTCTCGCTCTCTCCTGGTGATCCTCTATGCTAAGCCCCAATCGATTCTCTCTCTCTCGTTCATCCATCTAAACAACAATCGAACTGACCAACCACCACAAGCCTCTTCCCAGATCTTAGCTGAACGAGCCACTGCTTCCCTGCTCCTAGTCGAACATCTAGAGCTCTTGTCTCTGTTATAGTGCCAAAACTAAACACCATTCCAAATCAAGCCTGCGGCTAGCCATTCATCCATCCTTGTAAAGGCAGAACCGAATCCCCTCTCCAGTCCCTTCAAGCTTGATTCTTCCTTCCTCCTAGTTGCATGAGAAAGCCGAAGCATTTCTTCCCTCTCGATTGAACCAGAGCTAGTACCACCTCCTTCATCTCCCCGTTCCATCTCTCTTCTGAGAGACCAAAGGAAGAGCCCAAACTCCGAGAGGGACATCGCGAACTCAAGTCAGATATGGAGGGCCTTCCTTGGCATTCTTTCCTCACCTGATTCAAGTCTCTTAGCAAAAATCTAAAATCATTACCGACAGAGTCTCACTGTAGGTTTTCAGATGCTATGAACTGGCCTTTCTCTCTTGCTTCATCCCAATGCAATCTATTCTTTCCTCGTTGTAGCAGAAGCATCCAAAATATTTGTTGTCATATTTGAAGATATAAGGGAGCATACTTTATCAAATTTACACAGAATACTTAAAAGTTTGGCATTCTAGTAGGCTCAAGTAGTGGAAATAGACTATCAAAAGGTGTGGTTCATGGTTTTTAATAGAGGACCATGAGACTTTATTTATGAATCAATTCAGATAATAAGAAGACTCACTACTAATGGATATTCATTTTCAGTCCATCGCTTACTCTATCGCTGATACAATATCTCTTAAAATAGCTATATTAACTACTCTACAATGTTGCTTGGCTATATTCCTTTCTCAAGTTTATTTAGAGGTCAACAAATTTGGTTAATTAGTAATTGTGGATCCAGACAAGTCATTACTGTCATTATTGGTGGCCGTTGATAACCTTTTTCTACAAGTTGGAAACATCCATAAGTCATCCTGTGAAATATACAATGCGAACAACGATACACTCTCTATGAGAAGTGGCAACTCTTGTGCACTTCTTTTTGAGAAACTTCCAAACATGGACATGCACAAACACAATTGACATATATTGAAATAAAGGATGCTTTCTCTTGATTCCACTCATGCAAACTATTGCCTATCAGATGTCCTATAGATGTAGAGCTTCAACAAATTTGTTCAATATATCCATCTAATCTCAGTGAAGATGCTTGCCCTGTTAGTGATGTTAATGGGGTTGAGAGTGCTATTTACTCTTCTAAACTCCTTGATGCTTGGAAGAAAGTCAACCAGGTGAATGAGCACTGCAACATCTACAAAGATTAAATCCCAATTACGGGCATGCACGACGAGTAAACTTATACCTCTTTATACATGGGAGAAAAGTCGTATATGCTCGTGGTGCGATAAGGAAAATTATATGATTTGTTTTGTGCAAACAACCTATACATGCTGTTTGTAGCATGGTAGGAAAGAAGATACTTAGGTTGTGATTTATACCACTCATACATGCTTTTTATAGCGCAGTGAGTAGGACGTGTCCCCGATCCAGCCCTCTATGTGGGGACGACATTGGGAGGCTGTCAAATTTTGGACTAATAATAGACTCAAATGAACTTAAGTATAATCTAAATATAATTTAAATAAAAAAGAGATTTAAGCAAGATTTCATAGACTACAACAAAATAAAAAAGAAAACATAAAAATAATTAAATTAAAGAATTAAGAAACAAAAAGAATTTTTACAAAATAAAATGAATTAAAAAGAGGACTTATGAGGGAACTTAGAATTTCATTCCAAAAGGCAAACAGAACTTTCTCACACTTAGAACCTTCAGAAGACTTAACAGAATTGAATGAATATAAATGAAAATGAATTGAACATCCTATCTATTTATAGACAGGAAAAGATGCTCTGTGAGGCTGCTTAAAATAAAATAAGCTATATAAAGACAAATTTTGTCGCCCAAATAAATCCAAAAATTTTGAAAGAGCATCTTGCTAGGAATCTAAAATGGAATCAAGTTAAAAGTAAAATATTAATTTCAAATTTCTTATGCCACCGAAAATGTAATTCATATGTACAAGCGGATAGAAGGCGTTTGACTTCAAATTAAATATTACACGTACTACGAGACATATTTTTGTAAACACTGTGCTTCAAAATTTATGTAAATACTTAAAAAAATAGACTAATGATATGAACTTTATAGTGATTCTACACTTAATTTAAGTTCCTTGAAATACATGGGAGCCTTCAAATGAAATTAAAGTGCTTACATAGATCATAGAGTAACTATGTATTCAATCTTATTGCATCTACTTGTAGTGAGTATTTTAAGAGATAATAAATTCTCCATGATTCACCAAAGAGTTTAAAATGACTACCCGAATGGGCCCCGACACAGTGCTGAATGCAAAAATTTAATGTATGAGGATGCTGTACGGGTTGATTCCCAATTTGTTCCGAGTTAATAAAACCTAAAAATTTAATTATACTATTATAATATTTTCAACTTAATAAAATATCTGAGAAATTAACTCTATCATATGATAGTAGATCTGATCCTCTATTATTAAATTAATATAGTCGACAGGATCTGAAACAACAAAATAATACATTTACCTCAATGATGGCTGAGTTGATTGAACATATAAACTAGATGGGTCATAATTATCAAAAATATCAAAGATATTTATGTTCAAATTCAAAATTCTAAAAATATAAATCTAGACATAATCCTCTATTATTAAACTAATAGAGTTGATAAGATCTAAAATAATAAACTAAGTGATCAAATAAACTTATTTACCTCGATGATGACCATGTTGACTGAATATTTCAACCGAATGGGTTTTCATAATAAAAAAAATTATTCAAATTCAATTCAATTATAAAATGATCAAATATTTATATATATATATATATATATATATATATATATATATATATATATATTAATTATTTAAATTTAAAGTAAAATCCATACCCATCCGCAACCGTTTGTCGAGTCTGACAAATTAAGGAAACTTTTGCTCACAAAAAGCCAATGTCAAATCAAATACATAAATATTTTCATACTTAAATAATCTTAAGCCTATAAGGATGTGACCTGTGTCCTCTGTCCACGTGATTTTACTACAAAATGACACCACATAAATGACCTTGACGACTAGAGCCCTCTGACAGGATGGCTTGTCGCAAAATGACACCACTAAATTACGGTCACGATTACATCCCGTAAGTTCCCCAATGGCTTTGCTCTTTGAACTGTGAAATATAAAATGTATTTGATTGAAAAGAAAGCCCTCTGTTAGCTAAGGTGGACTTAAGCTTATCTCCTTAAAGAAACACCACCCCAAGTCTATAAGAATTATTTGGACGATGCAATCCATGGCCGCTGACAAGGATCCTTCAATCGTTAAGTCGACTACCTCCTCGACCAAGCAAGAACCGTGATAGTCCCGGATGACAACCATGGGATCTAGATGCGGCGCATCATCATTCTCCTAAACATAAGCTTTAAATTGAAATAATAAATCTTATAAATATTTAAACTCTACTCATTACTATTATATACTCGTTATTTAACAATTCATCGACTAGTCTTAATTGAAAGTGCTCTCTCAATATTGAGAGGGGTAATTAACTACAGGTGCTTATGCCTATAGGAAACTTGGAACCAGATCTAAAGTCCTCACAAAATGAGGGTGAAATCTCTAGGTAGTGTCTTATCTACTATTTCATCTATCTTCTAAAATTTTACTGATACAATAAATCGCTCTCTTAATTGAGAGGTCGGTGGTGAATTTTGGAGCCCATATATATATATATATACCCGTATATATATATATATATATATATATATATATATATATATATATATACCTTGATATATATATATATATATAAAATGGGCATTGATTCTTCATTTTTGCTATATATAAGCTATGGATCGCAATGCTAAAAAATTTCTTCTATTTAGCTCATTCTATGTCCATGATCTTCAAAGTAGTATTTAAACTCATTCAACTTAGCAGTCATATAAAACTCCTAATCTGTCTTATTTAAAATAAGAGCTATAGATCTATAGTTTTTCAAAAGGTGGATCTCTTAGCTCATTTAAAATTATTCATTCAACAAGTTTTTTGAACTAAAAAAGATTTTTTTAAATTTTATCTAGTATTTCTTCATAAGACTTATATTTCCTTCAATAGTCAAATGAGAGCATGGATATCTATCTTTTCCTATATTCTTTATGATAACGTCTATGATAGGATTCAAGGGAAGTGCAAGAGAAGCCTTTTTTATCATCTTCATCTTTTACTTCTTATCACCATCCTCTTTTTTGGTTAATAATGTACAAAAGTAAAAGGGTACTCACATAAAGACCCAAAATCCCGAAAGTTGTTGTCTTAAAGCAATAACTTTGTGAAACTTTCAAGAATCAAACTTTGAAATAGCTTTCTAAAATGATTTATTTGTTTATTGTTTGCTTCACTTTTGTCTTATTGTGACTTTATGCTATCATCTAGTTCTATATGTTAGGGGTGCATCTTGAAGAATTCATCTCATTTAAATATCCACTCATTAATCAAAGAAGATATGTTAGTCAAATGGATGAATGAAGATATATGTTGAATTTCATAATGAGGAAGAAGTGTGATCTTTAAAGTTCACCTATTTATCAGAAGACATCATAATCATGCACGTGTTAAATAATATTGAAATTCATTAATCATTAGACATTTCACATTCATAACAAATTTTTTTTGAAGGGTATCTCTCAAAGTCTCTTGAAAAAAACCTTCTATTGATGTCTTTGTAGGTGGCATGAAAGTCAATGCTGATAGGGATGAATCCTCTCCCTATGCTGCTATGTTTGCTGCACAAGATGTTGCATAGCATTGCAAGGTCTGCTATTTGCTAAAGTTTCCTTTTTTGTCGCAGTTTTGTGGAGCTTTTGGTGGTAGTATTGATGTTTGTTTTTGATATTCTATCATCTTTTCAGGAGCTTGATATCTCTACACTGTATATTAAGATATGGGCCACAGGTGGGAACAAGACAAAGACTCCCGATCTTGGTGCTCAATCTGCCCTTAGGGCACTAACAAGACCAGGAATGAAAATATGGCGTATTGGTAAGATGTGACACTAATAATATGATAATTTTTGTTACCTAATGTGGTGCAGAATTTTTATTTTTGAATGCTTTTTATTAATATTAATTTTTGATTAATTTACTATTAAAATATTAATATCATTACTATCACCCTTCTTATTAGATGTTTATGTGGCCTACTTTCTTCTCTGTATTCTTTTTTTATTACTATGGTTGCAATTTATTACTTTTTATATTTAATGACGATGTTTTTTTTTTTTTTACTTCTTCTTTCTTTTATATGTGCTTCCCTTCAAATAAGACAACTGTTCATGAAAAGCTTAGTCTTTTATTTTAATGTTGATAAGCAACTATTCTTTTTATGTGTTGGGAAGCCTTGGAATAGGGCTTTCTTTATAGGGAGGAAGATGGATAGGGGAAAGCTTAGTAATGCATCGGTTGGAATAGAGGTTAGTTGGGTTTTTTTTATTTGAGATTTTTTTCTTTTAAATTTTTATTATATCAATAAGATAATTTGCCACCATTTTCTTATATCAATATAAACATGTGCTAAAAATATATCGTTATATTATCAGAATTGAGTGACAATTATCTCAAAAGAGTAAGATAATCATTTTGTCGTGTAACATAATATTCACTTATAATTTATCCTAAGATGAAATTTAAATGTTATTTAACTTAAATATATTATATTGATTGTTTGAAAATAGAAAAAAATTCTATTTTTAAAATAATAAATTTGTTAGATTTTATTATTTAATTTTATAAGATTAGAAATCAACATCGGTTTTAAATCTAAATAATATATTAAAAATCTCTGAAAAACATTGGTTCTACATGCAATTAAATGATCCCAAGGGAAATTTAACAAATAAAAAAAAATGTAAGACAACTCTACTAGAAATTTGAATTGATTCGTTAAACATTTCTTTCTTACTCATACAAACAACATAATTATATAAACTCATAAACCCAAGATCTTGAACAAAATGATTTTCACAAAACTTAATAGATCACATACCTTGATTTGATTCTTTTGATTTGTGAAACTGGGTTTCTCTTCCTTCACCCAAATATTCTTCATGTAAATCATCTTTGGAGACACTTACACATTAAATAGTAGGAAGATGATCGGTTTCTACATGAAGAGACACTTTGTTTGATCAAAGCATAAACGATCGATCAAACTCTCGACCAATGGGATTTAAGTACATAATTAATTATTAAATAAGAATAATAAATAATAATGGGCCACACTTAATAATTAATTACATAATTCTTACATTCTCCCACTTGGCACATATAATATTATTCAATTTAAAGATTTAATAATTATATCATAAACATAATGTATTCAAATAATTTTCTTAATTTGGTCAAATCATAATTCATTATTAAGTAAAATTAATAGAGATCATAGTGGTTATTATATATCATTAGTGACGATATTTTCTTCCATGTATCACAATATTAATTTTACACTTAATATGATCTATAATGAGAGGTAATCATAATGGTCTAACATTAATGTCTTTATAAAAGACAAATCTTGTTAACATTTACATAATTCTTTCATATATATACATTCAAACATAATGAAACAAGATGCGATAATATATTAGAAATAATTCAATAAAGAGCTCAGAGAGTCAAATACATAAAGAGCATAATAAATTCAATAATGCTGTTCAATAATGCCCATATTTTCAACAAATTCATTAAATAGTTTAGGCTGCAATCCTTTAGTTAAAGGATCAGCAATCATAAGATTAGTGCTAATATGCTCAAATGACACTCTCTGTTTTTGAACGTCTTATTTAACGACAAAGTATTTCAATTCAATATGTTTAGCACCCTTTGAATACTTGTAGTTTTTAGAAAAGAAGACTGTGGTGGCATTATCACAATAAATTTTCAATGGCTTGTATCGTACAACTCCAAGTCCGAAAGATTCAATCATAACCCATGAATTATGGCTTCAAAGCATGCCACAAACTCGGCTTCCATGTGGATGCACATGTGCTTCCCACTTCTCCATGAGATAGCTCTCCTAGTAAGAACAAACAAATGTAGATTTTCTA
This sequence comes from Cymbidium sinense, assembly GCA_021442155.1. NCBI lineage: Eukaryota > Viridiplantae > Streptophyta > Magnoliopsida > Asparagales > Orchidaceae > Cymbidium > Cymbidium sinense. Next base: position 146,138,873 of record CM038221.1, read on the forward strand.
GTATCCACACATCCAGCAAAATTTGAATCTGAATATCCAATCACGTCAAGATGATCAGATCTCCTATAAGTGAGCATATGCTCTTTCGTTCCTTATAAATATCGCAAAACTTTCTTTGCAGCTTTCCAATAATTAATTCCTGGATTACTTTGATATCTACCCAACATTCCCACAACAAAATTGATATCTGGTCTTGTACAAGTCTGAGCATACATCAAACTTCCAACAATAGAAGCATAAGGAATTTGTTCCATTTGCTTACGTTGCAATTCATTCTTTGGGCATTGCATAAGACTGAATTTTTCCCCTTTCTGAATTGGGACAATACTTGCATAACACTTTTCCATTTGAAATCTCTCTAAAACTTTATTGATATATGCTTTTTGAGATAATCCTAACAATCCTTGTAATCTATCACAAAATATTTCAATTCCTATCACATACGATGCCTCACTCATATTTTTTATTTCAAAGTTTTTGGAGAGAAATTTCTTAGTCTCATACATTAATCCAAGATCATTAGTTGCAAGCAAGATATCATCAACATTATCAAATCAAACATATAAACTTACTCCCACTGACCTTTAGATATATACATCGATCAATAATATTTTCTTCAAATCCAAAGGTAGTAATAGTATCATTGAACTTAAGATACTAGTATCGAGAAGCTTATTTAAGTCCATATATTGATTTCTTAAGTTTACACACCATATGTTCTTTTCCTTTAATTGAAAAACCTTTAGGTTTTTTCATATAAACTTCTCCCTCTAAATTTCCATTTAGAAAGGCGGTTTTCACATTCATCTGATGTAGCTCCAAATCATAATGAGCCATGTCATAATATATTAATGAGTCCTTTTGGAAACAGAGAAAATATCAATACCATCTTTCGAGTAAAACCTTTGGCAACAAGTCTGACTTTATATCATAATATATTGCCATTAGAGTCACGTTTGGTCTTAAAGACCCATTTACATCCAACTCTTTTAGAATCTTTAGGCAATTCAACTAGATCCCAAATATTATTGTGATCCATCGATTTTAACACTTCTTTCATAGCATCTAACCACTTTTCAGAATTAATACTTTCAATGGCCTGTATAAATGAAACTGGATCATTATCAATTCCTAAGTCAAATTCCGACTCTTGTAAGCAAACAAGATAATCATTCGAAATAGTAGATTTTCTTTCTCTTTGACAACGTCTTAATGCTATTTCTTGTGGTTCATCAATTATAGGTTTCATTGGTGATAACTTCATTATGTGGAGTATGTTCATTCATTTGTTGTTCTTGCAAATTTTCAAATTGTTCAACAATTATAGGAATAATAGCTTTAGAAGAAGTAATTGATAAAAAAATTTTTATTTTGGCTTCTTCAATTATCATATTTCATAGTTTTGTACTCCCATTAATATCACCATTTTCAATGAACTTAGCATTTCTAGTTTTAATAAATTTTATACTATGGTTAGGATAATAAAATCTATACCCTTTAGACTTTTCTGGATAAACAATAAAATGTCAACTGATTGTTCTTGAATCAAATTTTTTTTTCATGTGGATTATAAATTCTTAATTCTGTTGGGCAACCCCAAACATGAAAGTGTTTTAAACTAAGCTTCCTTCCTGTCCATAGTTAAAAAGGAGTTTTGAAACTGCCTTACTAGGAACTCTGTTTAATAATTATACAACAATTTTTAAAGCATATATCCACAATGATAAGGGTAAAGTAAATAACATACCTCCCATATCCATTAAAGTAAAATATGCCTTTCTGCAATACCATTTTGTTGTGGTGTTCCTCACATTGTATATTAAGCACAAATTCCATACTTTTCTAGAAATTTAGCAAATGTACCAAGGCATTGTCCAGATTTGTCATGCCTTCCATAATATTCACCACCTCTATCAGATCTTATAATTTTCGTTTTTCTATCTAATTGTCTCTCAACCTCATTAATAAATATTTCCAAGACATTTATTGACTGAGATTTTTCATGCAATAAATAGACATAGCCATAACATGAAAAATCATCAATAAAGGTGATAAAATACTTTTATCTACCAAAATTTGGAACATCAAAAGGTCCACAAACATTAGTGTGTATAATATCTAAAAGTTGTGTGCTTCTTGTTGCCGCTTTCTTAATTGTGTGTTTTGTAGATTTACCTTTAATACAATCCACACAAATACCAGATCGATAAAATCTAAATCGAAGAATTTCATTCTTTACTAATCTTTGTATTCTTTCTTTAGATATATGAAGCGTTTATGCCACAAATAAGGTGATCTTTCATCAACCAAACGCTTCATTCCAATATTATGAAGGTCAATAAAGTTTCAAGAAATAAATTATCAAGCTTTAATTTATATAAACCATCGAACAACAGAGCCAATAAAATGATTATGCTTAAATAAACTGAAACATATATTTCCAAACTTAAAATAATATCAACGAAGTTTAGATAATTAAACTAAGTTTCTAGAAAGCAGATGGAACATAAATATAAATGATGTCCAAAGATCTAAAATTAAGCTGATAATGCTCCAATGGCTTAAATTGAGTTTTGACTGATCACCCATGAAGACAAACTTTTCATTTGGCTTTATGGTTTGGATCGTAAAGAATCCATCACATTTGAAATATGTGGTACAAACCGTAATCAATCCACCAAGTATTATAAGGAACTTCTGTCAAATTTGATTCAAAACATACAAAACACTTGGCTTACCTTTCTTTTCAAGCCAAGCTTTATTTCGCAATCTTTCGATAAGGTTCATGCTTGTGATGTAAATGACATCTATCATACTTATGTACCTTCTTTTGGATTTGAGTGATGACACATTAGCCTTCAAGTGTCCTTTATTGCTTCCTCTTAATTAGTTTTCTTTTAATTTATGATTGTCCTATGAGATTAACTGAGTGAATTTCTTGTTTCTTAAGCCTTGTTTCCTCTTGAATAAGCATACTTTGTAATTCAGCCACATTCCATTTATCTTTAATAGTATTATAGTTTATTTGGAATGGACTATATTCAAGAGGCAAAGAATTAACAATAAATTATACAAGAAAATTTTCACTCACATTCAATCCCATGATGTTTAATCTTGCTGTAATATTTGTCATTTCAATGATGTGCTCATACATGGTACGTGAACCATCAAACTTCATGGTGGTCAACATACCCATTAATGTCCCAAAGACGTGACTTATCGAGACTCGACCGAGATAAATATTTCACAAATTTCATAAATTCCTTTGCATTATCGCTTTAGAATTGTTGGCTTAATGATTTCGCTATATTTCAGATAAATATTAAACTAAGTCTTTTGATCTTTCCCAAGCATCATAGAAAGACTTCATTGCTCTAGTAATAATAATGTAGGGCTTATCATTAAGAAGTGCTAAATCAAGATCTAAGACACCTAAATGGAACTGAATTTGTTCACTCCATTCATTAAAATTAAGCCCATTAAACTTTATAATAGACAGAGCTCGCGAATGAAGAGTAATGAAGTAGATGGTGCAAAATATTAAATGCTCACATATTAATGTTTGAGTTATAAACACAAACAAATAAAAATAGATTCAGATAATATTCATATAAATGCATATTGAAGTTCTCCATTGGGTAATACTACAATACAAAATAATAAACATAATTGATGCTTAATTTCAATTTCACATAATTGTCAATTATACATACTTTAATTAAATATGTTTGCTATCTTTGGATATGCTAAACACATATAGTCAAAGTATATTAATTAACCACCATTATGTTCATGATTACAAATCGACTAATCAACTTTTGGGCGATCCTTAAATAATTTGTAATCACTGAACTTTAATTACTCATAATAAATTTATAAAGTTCATTAAGTCATTTCATTATTTGCATCACATGCTCATGAGTAATTAAATAAATTTAATTTTGGCATTTACAAAAAACTTTAAAATTTGATCACTTTGATAATTAACAAATTATGCTTGATGTAAATATCAAATTAAATAAAATAGAAATAATTATTTCACTTGAATGAAATACATAAAGAAAATCACTAATATATCTATAATTTCATACATGAACTCATCCAATTTTAATGGTTGTTCTCTTAATATATACATATAATTTTCAAATCATCAATTTCTTAAGAAAATTCAATAATATAGTTTTTCTGAAAATTAAAAATATATACAAACATTATCATGTTTATATATTAAATATATTAGATATGTCATTTAGTTTATATAAATGCATTATGTAATGTTTTATGCTTGCATACATTTCTTAATGTATTTGTTTACTCTAATAAATCTTTTGTTATATATATTCATAAATCATTAATAAAAAAAATGAAATCATCACATCAACTTAATGGCCGTTACTTTATGCTGTTATTTAAAAAAATCTCATTAAGCATTTAGTGAATAAATCAATAAATAATGTTAACTGTATAACAATATTTATATATTGTATACTCAAAATATTAATTTAGCAATATGTTGTAATATGTAGAAGGAATAATAAAACCTTTAATGTACTTTAAATTTCCAGATATTGAAATTTGAAACAATGCATCATTTGAATAATAAAATTGTAATTGAATTTAACATAAAATAAAGAAAATTAATTAACAAATGGGAAGTATGACTAAATAATAAATTCACAGCGAAATGACATAATCATCTATTAAGACATCATCCAAAATCTACACATAATTATGTAAATTTTTTATTTTATTTTTTTATTTAGTGGAAAATATATGTTCACAAACCGTGATCTGATACCACTTACTAGCAATTTGAATCGATTTGTTAAACATTTCTTTCTTACTCATACAAATAACATAATTGTATAAATTCATAAACCCAAAATCTTGAATAAAATGATTCTCACAAAACTGATTAAGAAATAAATCATATACCTGATTTATCGTAGTTTTGATTTGAAACTAGAGTTTCTCTTCTTCACCCAAATATTCTTCATGTAAATCATCTTAATGGAGCTTACACATTAAAGAGAGAGGATCGATAGTTTATTTATGAAGATACTTTATTTGATCAAGCCTATAAACCATCGATCAAACTCTCTCTGATCAATGAGATTTATAATTAATTATTAAATAATAAATAATAATAATATATGGATCACACTTAAAATTAATTACATGATTCTTACAAACTCTACTTACTAGATGATAACCCCTTCTAATATTTTTACAAGGACTGAAAGATAACTAATTTTAATTATTTTGATAATTATCTTAAAAATTAAATAAAACAATTTATGATGAAAAAACTGTCTTTAATTAAGGGGGCGGCTCGAACTGGCCAGAATTTAGCCAAGGCGGTGCTTTGTGGAGCAGGTTTTATTTAATTAAGATATTTTATATATCTAATCCTTTACCTTTATATAAATTCCTTGGGGACGGCTGCCTTTACGCGGACTATTTGGATTCGCTTCTATTGATCGAAATTTGAAATTTTCAGCTGCTTTCTTTCGTGGCTCGCGGTCTATGATTTTTTTTTTTCTAAATTACTCTTCCGCATTTTAATGCTCGAATCATCCCGTGCCGAAAGGCTGCTCTTCTCGTGCCCTCGAAACATCCTTTCACGAAGAAACGATAATTTTCTCTGTGGAATCCGATCCGATCATTACGCAAGCTCTTTTATTTTTTCGTATTTTCATAGTTTAGACAACTACACACATCATTTTATGATTTTATTTTATCCATTGCTTAATTGTAATTAATATTCTAATACTGATTAGTTCTAGTGGTCCTCATATAGTTAGTTATAGCCATGTTAATATACCCACAGAGGGTGGGATGAAACGACACACTGATTATTCTCTAATACCAAATATTTTGAAGGGGTTTTTATACGCTAAACATATGCATTTATATATTTCATATCTTAAACTTAAATATTACTTACATATCACTCTATTAATCTCCGAGTCAGCTAGAATGGGGTTCAGGTTCAATCACAGTTTATTTTTGTGTAGCTATACCACTTTTGAGTAGTATATAAGTAATATTTAAGTTTGAGATATAAAATATATAAATACACATATTTGACATCCTATCTATTTAAAAACCCCTATTTTGAATTTCTGATTTCTGCGATTTCTGCTTTCTTGCTGTTGTTTTCTGGTTTCCCTGGATATTCTCTACTTCAGGAACCCCTCATCTCAGCCGATCTAGTCCTGTGGACTCTTCTTCGGTCTTTTTGTTGGCGTAGAACTATAGGCATCCACTGAATTTGAGCGTCTGGAACCCTCGTCTACCTCCGATTTCCGCTTTGCTCCTATCGAAACCCTTGTCTATCTCCAACTTCATACTTCGCGAAGGTAACCCTTTATATAAGTCTTTGAATAATCCGAACTAGTGATACCTCCGAAGCCATGCCGCCTATCTCAAAAACCACCGAATCATCCACTAGGACGATCGAAGACCTCTCCTCTGAAGCTCTCACACGTATTCTCTGTCTCCTCAACGAACGCAGCCTCGTTGCCTCTTGTTCCGCCACCTCTCACCTCTGTTCTCTCTCTACCCAATCCAATCTCTGGCTACACCTCGGCATCTCGACCTGGCCTTCTCTTCACCATCCCCAAATCCTCCCCTTCATTTCAGGCTTCCCACGCTCCTTCTTCTCTGATGCATTTCCCTTCCTCGATTCTTTCGCTGCCGGTGAACCACAACTTTTCAATGAGCTCTTCTCCGTCGTGGACATTTACCATCGAGGCGTTCACATCTTCTCGTAGGTTATAGAGACCGAAACTTCCTTTCCTTGATTTTCAGGAATCACCTTTCTTGATCAACGCCATGGATCAGAAAGCAGAGCCAATTCATCCGGGTGTGATAATATCGCCGGAGGACCTGACGCTGACTTGGGTATTAATCGATCTAGCGATAGGTCGGGCGGTGAACGTGTCAAGCTGACGAGCGGTGGTATTGAAGCGGAACTCTTACACTAGGGAGACCGTGGTACGGTTTGGATCTGCGTCGGTAGCGGGGGAAAGGGTGATCGGAGCGGTGGTCACTTGTGGGGAAGTGACGGGACATGTCCAGGAGATGATGCTCACAACAAAGGACAGTGACGCTGTGTGCATGAGCGGAGAGGAAGCGCTGAAGGTTGTGAGGTCCATGATGGTGACGAGGAGGAAGGATAGGGGGAGAGGGGAGGAAGAGGAAGAGGCAAAGCAGAGATATCTAGAGCATTTGAGGAGAAAGAGGAGGAAGGAAAGTTGGGGGTGTAGCTGGAATCAAGAAGAGTTCCATTTTCTCAAGAGAGGTATGAAAATTCCTGAGTGTTATTGGCCGGCTAGTGCCCAACCACATTTTAGGGGAATATTGAAGTAATTGGAAAATATATAAAATGGCCTGTAGAGATTCTAAGAAAATAATATATGATATAAAAAATTTAACTTTTAGTAATTTATACAATAGTAGATATCAAAGAAGGTGAAAGATGTATGTATAAGTTAGCCAACCAAAGAGATAGGAGAAGTAAAGATCTAGTTTAAGTGAGGTGTATTAAGGATGTATATAATAAAATACTTTTCTTAGAAAATAATATTTAAAATAAGTGAATGAGATATTTTGATAAACTTTTCAATGAAAGACCTGAATATACGATTGATTTTAGCAATTTTAATACACTTAACAAAAATAGAGAATTTTACTTTTATCGATTATATAATAAATGAAGTTAGAGCTTTAAAGAAAATGAAATGTGGAAAAAAACAGTAGACAGATGATATTAATAGAAGTGTGAAAATGTTTAGGAGATCAGGAATTTCTTGGCTTACAAATCTTTTAATGTTATTTTAAAATTAAAAGATCATGAGTGGAGAAATAGTTTGTTGGTTCTTATATTTAAGAATAAAGGTGATGCCAAAGTGTGCAAATTATAGAGGAATTAAGTTAATGTGTCATACATTAAAATTATGGGAGAGAGTAATTGAGCATAGGTTATGATGTGATATAAAAGTTTCTCATAATCAGTTTGGTTTTATGCTAGGTAGATCTGCTATGGATGCTATACATTTGTTAAGAGGTTTGATGGAGAAGTATAGAGAAAGTAAGGAAGATTTACATATGATATTTATTGATTTAGAGAAAGCTTATGATAAAGTTTCAAGAGATGTTCTTTGGAGAGTTTTACAGAAAGGAGTTAATATTGATTATATTCAAGTCATTAAGGATATGTATACTAGAAAGTTACTTGTGTCCAAACACAAGGATTGACAAAATATTTTCCCATTTCAATTGGATTACATCAAGGATCGGCTTTAAGCCCTTATCTTTTTTTGCTTTTGTTATGGATGTTCTTACTAGGCATTTACAAGAAGATGTATCTTGGTGTATGCTTTTTGCTGATGACATTCTTCTTACTGATAAGACTAGAGAGGGAGTTCAAGAGAAACTTGAATTATGGAGGTCAACATTAGAGTCTAAAGGTTTTTCGTTTAAGTAGATCTAAAGCGAATATATGGAGTGTAATTTTAGTTGTAGAAGTTCTAGTGGTAGTGTTGTGACATTAGGTGAACAAGTTATTAATAAGAGTGGCGATTCATATATTTAGCTCTATTGTTCAAAATGATGGTGAAATAGATGGAGATGTTATTAGTAGAATCCAAGTTGGATGGTTGAAGTGGAGGAATCTGGCTGTTGTGTGATAGAAAAGTTAAAACTTAAGCTTGAAAAAATTTTATAAGATGGTGGTAAGACCTGCAATGACTTATGGTGCGAATGTTGGCCAATAAAAAAGTATAAGACTAAGTTAATTGTTACGAGATGAGGATGCTCAGTGGATGAGTGGCTTTACTCTTAGAAATAAAATGCAAAATGAGTATGTTGGAAAAAGTTGGAGTAGCTCGTTGGCGGATAAGATTAGAGAGTCACCTTAGATGGTTTGACATAAAGCGTCGTCAGATGACCCATTTAGAAGAGTAGATGCATTAGATTTGACTTATGTTAAGAAAGGTAGAGGTACCTAAAAACTTGGTTAAGATGTATAAAAATGACCTTAGTATCTTGAATTAAATGAGAATTTGGCACATAATAGGACACAATGGAGATGAAGGATTCATATAGCCGACCCCACTTAGTGGGATAAAGGCTTGTTGTTGTTGTTGGATTATTTATTTTTTTAGAATTGAATTCTATAATTAGTTAAAATTTCAGATTAAATAGACACAAACATAGTATTTAAATCGCCTAGTCCTTTTTTTTTTATTTAATTAGAAATTTTGATTTATTTAGCTCCCCATTTGTGTTTTTCTTATTTGTCAATAGTATTATCTTTGGAGCCATAAAAAAAAAAAGCTGGCTCTTTTATGAATTGGTGGGAGGTAGAAGAAGACAATACAAACACTAAACACTACTTAATGCAATGCAAATAAGAAGAAATAAAAAATTATTTTGCCAATGTATTTTAAAATTGTTACTTCAGCTACAAAAATATGACATCAATGAAAGCACCTAAGCAACCTAAAGAACGCAAGAAGACAATATGATAACAAGATTGAAGTGGACTAAACAATTACATAGCCGAATGCAAATTACTTGAAGTTGCTGACCTCAATGAATGATCCTTCCATGTATAATTGATCCTTTTAGATTATGCGCTCTCACTACCAAAGAGATTAGCTAAAAAAACACATAATAAATACATAAATTAACATGAAAAGTCCTAGATGGATGAAAACCACAAGCAAAATAGGAAAAGTTAACCGCGTTAAAAAAATATTACAAACAGAGAGTGACAGTGATGGCTCAAATAATGTAGCCTCTAAGAATCCTTAATTACATGTACATATATGTATGCAAAAATTATAAAAGTCCATACCATGAGGTTATCAGCCTAAAACCTATTATCACCATAGATCTCCCAAATTTTTTTTACATAATTTATGTAGCATCACGAGAGCACACCAACTGAAAGAGAAACTCATGGTAATTTAGAAGGTGTAGTTGCTTCAAAACTAGGAAAATAAACAATGACACATGATAGGTGTTGACCTTTCATGCGTGTCAATTGAGCTCACATGGTGAATTATGAGCGTCGGCGTAAATCGGTTAAGCGCCGGCGACATCAAAAATCAGTCAAAATGATCTCCGTCGACGAGCGGACTCGCCATTCGCGTGAGCGTCAAAGTGATCGAATAGGCGGCATAATTCGATGATCGATTGATCGAAGGGAGGTCGTCGAGCGATATCGAGATCGAAATACGGCGATGCCCAAACGATCTCCGTTCACAAAATTAATCAAGTCACTAGTGTTAAAATATCAAAACCTGTCGAGATGAGGCATTTGCGCTCATTGACGAAATGCGTGAATATCGAGCAATTGAATACAACAACGCGCAAATTTAAATACACACGCAAAAATCGGTCAAACGACCTCCGTCGGCCGAGCATCATCACATTGAGCGTCAAAATTGAATAGGCATCTTGCATAATTCGATGTTTGGCCGTCGAGAGGAGTAGCCGTGTGTTAACACGCATGTCGAGGTCGAGCGCGGCGTTGCAAATGACCTCCGTTCGTGAAATAGATCATGCTATTAGCATCGAAATGTTGAAATATCAAATGAGGCTTTGCGCTCAATTGATGAGTCGCGAATCGGCGTCGAGGAAGCGACGAAATCAATTTGAGCGAAATTGACGTCGGCGTGGGCAAACTCCGTCGCGAAGCGGGCGTATTAAATCGTCATTGAAATAACTTTGGATATATATATATATTACATAATAACGTTGTCGCAAAATTTTAAATTAGGATTAATTAATAAGTTAAATGAAATTAAAAAAAATCCTGTAAATACCTATAAGACCAAACCGTAATCGGAGGTCTCCTATTCATTGTATTGGCAGCCACAATTTGTTCGACTACTCCCTCAGGGTCGAACGAACTCCCCCTCTCCCGCAAGCCTCTCTTTGCTTGTGTTCCCTCCGATTTCGTCGAACAATTCACTCTCGCGTAGCCCTGGCGGCTGGTCTTTGGGTTTCAAGAATGATGTTGGGAGTCGTTAGGCAGAGGCTGGGATGCGGAACCGCGGCTTTCCCAATTTTACGGCAAGCTTTCGAGAGGGTTGGACCAGCTGCATCTGTTGCATGGAAGAATTACTCAACCACTGCGAAAGAGTTGACAGTACGTGATGCTCTAAATTCTGCATTAGATGAGGAGATGGCAACTGATCCAAAAGTCTTCATAATGGGCGAGGAGGTTGGAGAATATCAAGGAGCATACAAGGTTTCTTGTGGACTTCTAGATAAGTATGGTCCCGATAGAGTTCGTGATACTCCAATCATAGAGGCTGGATTTGCGGGAATTGGAGTTGGCGCAGCATACTATGGTTTGTGACCAGTGGTGGAGTTTATGACCTTTAATTTTTCTATGCAGCCAATTGATCACATTATCAATTCTGCTGCAAAATCAACCTACATGTCTATGGGTCAGCTTTCTGTGCCTATTGTTTTCAGAGGACCAAACGGAGCTGGTGTCGGTGTTGGTGCTCAGAATTCACAATGTTATGCTGCTTGGTATGCTTCTGTCCTCTTTGAAAGTGTTGGCTCCCTATTCATCAGAAGATGCAAGAGGCTTGCTGAAAGCTGCTATTAGAGATCCCGATCCTGTTGTTTTCCTTGAAAATGAACTTAATACTATCCTAATTTCTTGAATTGCGTCTGATCCGGCTTGGCTTGAGTTCTGTTCACTGAGTTGACTCACTAGGGGGCTTGGAACCCGGCTGCGTTACTGATAAATTGGAAGGAATAACTCAGATGCTTTCTGAGTTGTTGGATGCAGCGTGTTTTGTGATTAGCCGTTGGATCTGAGCCTCGGATCGAGTTCTCTTGGTTGAATTGAGCCGTTAGATGCAGGTTCTTTCTCCACCTTTGGATGTGTTTCGGAGCCTTTTGTCCTTAAACTTACCTCCGTCGATTTGTTAGTGGATTAAGTGTTCTCCTCACACTACGTCTCTTTTTTTGATCGTTGGATGAGTCAGTGGAATCAAACGTCGGCGGTTGATGATCGGATCGAGAGGGTTTAGGGAGAAATCTAATTCACTCTTCGCTTCAAATGCATTGTTCGAGCCATCGAGCACGCTCAGAGGAAATAGGGGTCGACTGATCGAGTGGAGCCGAGGTTTCTCCGACGAAGGAAGTGGTTTTCACGAGAAACCTAAAAGGAAGATCTGTGAGGAGGAAGAGAGGAAGAAGGAGACTGAAGAGATAAGTTTCTTTCTGTAAATTGTTCATTCTTTCTGTTTTGCATCTTTCCTCTATTTATAGTTTTCTTTCTGTCTTGGAGCAAGGCTTTCTACATCTTATGTGATTTGTTATTTTCTATTATCTTGATGTGGCCGCTTTCTTGAGGTCTTGATTCTTGATTTACGGCTGTTGTTGTAGTTGTTTCTCAAGCCCGGCTTTTGTTGACTTATCTTTGAATAGTCTTCCGAGGGAACTTTTCGTAATGCCTTCTTGTGGGCTCTCGAAAGGCTACCATTCTTGTAATTAATCTTCCTTACTGTTATGGGTTTTTCTTCTCTGTTGTAACCTGGCATGCCTTCGTATACATATAATATGAACTTGGTGGCTATGTTTGCTTTCTTTTTCTATACAGAGTTTGTTGTTTATGGTAATTGTTAATGTTGTATTATGTACTTTGGCTTGGATGAATTGGATTCATGAGAACTTATATGGAGAGTCTTTTCCGGTTTGGCGGTTGTTCTTGATTCAAATTTTGCTTACCAATTGGAAAAGCAAAGATTGAACGAGAAGGAAAACATGTCACCATCACATCTTTCTCAAAGATGGTTGGTTATGCTCTTAAGCAAAAGAAATGAAGAGAGATGAAAGGACATGTATATACATGCTTTCTTTTATGCAGGTATGAAGATCTCGTTATGCTCGGTGAGTGCGAGTTTAAAACGTATGCTCGTAGAGCTAACGGGTGGAAGATCACTGTGGTGTGTAAGACCTGCATGCTAAGTAGAGCTGACGTAAAGGACTAATAGCCCCTCGTTGCAGCCCCCTATGTGGGGAAGATGCCGTGAGGTCGTTGAAATTCAAACTGACAGAGAACTTAATTAATTTAATACAAAATGAACTCGAAGCTCAAAATTAAAATCTGAATTAAAATTACAGGTGTTTGAAGACCACATCATGCTCTGTAAAACGGGTAGAAACTATTGTATTGAAAATCTTGACCGTTATGCTCGTGAGCGGCGGGAAGGTCAAATAACTTGTGATCGACCTTGCGGAAGATGCTTGGAGGTCTGTGAAATTGAGCGATAGAGGATCTAATTAATTTAAGCATAAAATGAACTATAGGCTCAAAATAAAATTTGAATTGAAGTTCTGCAGTGTTGAAGGCCTATACACATTTTTTATGTGTGTGGGGCTCCTTTGTGTGAAAGACACTAACTATGCACTTAAGCATGGTAGAAGACTCTAGCATTCAGTAGCTTATCAGAATGGCCAGGAATTTTGAATTTAGCTAGATTTTTGGACCTAAAAATTAAATTTCAGATCAAAATTAAAGTTGAATATATGATATCTAAAACATCAAAATAAGAAAATCCAAGCTCCTACAAGAAAATTCAAATGATATTTATAATGTGACTCAATAGCTCACCATTCATTACAGATTTAAGAACTTAGCCTTGGACCAAAAGAAATGCAAAGTAAGTCTTACAAGAGATTATACGCCTCTCAAATGATGAATTCAATGAATGTTTGGGTTGTATTATATCCAAATAATTATGTGAATCTGATTCAAATGTGAGCAAGACTCAGAACTTATACAAAACATATAAATGATACTATACTTGAAGTTCATCTCCCACATGAAAATAAAGCTCAAGTTAGATTTGAAAGGTGATTTACAAGAGGGCTTGATGGGTTGCTTGCAAGCAAAAACATGGCTTGATAGCTTTTCATCTAATGCAAATAATGCTATTAAATGAATGATTGGATTTTATTATCGCTCTCTTTGGAATTATTAAGAAGAGCTGAAGGAATTAAAAAAAATGGGAGAAAGAGAAGCTTATAATGAGCTCTACGTTCACCTATATGCCTTGCATGTAATCTTTCGATAAACATTCAGATGATATTTACTTCTTATTTTAAAAGAACTAAAAAGTTGGATACACATGAGCAAACATAAAAAAGATGCAATAGTTTGTCCATGAATGAGAATCAATATTAAACATGATGAACTTGTGAAGAATCAGAAGTTCAGTAATAAGAACAAATCAAGCTTCACTAAAACTTATAAATTCAATGAATTCAAAACTAAATGTGAAAATATGGCTGTTACTTCAAATGATTGAACAAAAGTAAAAAATGTATAACGCCACTGGATTTGCAACACTTTGTACAACTGAACAGAAGGCATTAATTAAGGCATTCTTAGTACACCTTCATGTGCTTGAAAAGGCTGTGCAGGCTAAGTTAATATTAAATAAATACAAAATTACTCTCATAATTCAAATATAAAATTATCTGAATTATTAAATACACTTGCATGGGCCCCAACACTATGCTGAATGCTTAAACTTAGTGTCTGAGGACGCTACGCGGGTTGATTCCCGGTTATGTCTTAGGACCGGGTCTGGGTTAACAAAACTTAAAAATTTAAAAATAATATTATAATATTTCCAACTTAATGAAATATCTGAGAAGCTAATTTTGTCATATGACAGTAGATCTGATCTTCTATTATTAAAGTAATAAAGTCGACAGGATCTAAAATACTAAACTAAAAAAATCAAGCAAACTTATGAACCCCGATGATGGCCGTGTTAAATGAAAATTTTAACCAGAGGGGATACTTCAATCAAAATATGATTACAATTTCAAAACAAATTAACTTAGATTGAATCTCAATCTAAATACATAATTTAAAATATCATTGAGCTATAAATGTCTAAAGGAAATTCAATCTTTAAATAACTTAAAGCTAAAACTCAATCCATTTTTCGCAATTGTTTATCGTAGGTGATAAATTAAGAAAATCCTAGCTCACAAAGGAACCAATGTCAAATCAAGTACACAACTATATTTACTCTTAAACAATCTCATGTCAGGATGTGGCGTGTCCTCGACGCGTTGGCCGTAAGCTCCACATGATGTAGTTACGACTAGGGTCCTCTGTTGGGTGGTTGTCGCCAAATGATCCCACTATATCACGGTCACGACTGTAGCCCGTATGTTCCCCAATGGCTCTGTCCTTTGAGTTGTGAATCATAGGCCCTCTATTAGCTAAGGTAGACTTAAACTTGTCTCCTTAGATAAACACCACCCCAGGTCTACAAGGATACCTTGGACGACATAATACATGTGTTGCTGATAAGGATCCTTCGGTCATGTTGGGTTAACTATCTCCTCTGACTAAGCGGACCAGGGACCGCGACAGCCCGGGATGACGGAACCATGAGATCTAGATCGGGCGTGTCATCGTTCCCCCAACCAAAAGTTTTAAATTAAAATGATAAATTTTATAATTTCCAAACTCCACTCACTTATTTATATACTGCGTTATTTAACGATTCATCGTAGCCTTGTCGAAAGTGCTCTCTCAGTATTGAGAGGGTAATTAACTATAGGGGCTTAAGCCTATAGAAACCAGATCTAAAGTCCTCACAAAATGAGGATGAAATCTCTGGGTAGTGTCTTATCTACTATTCATCTACCTTCTGAAAATTACACTGACACTTAAATCACTCTCTTCATGTGAGAGGTCGGTGATGAATTTTTGGAGCTCATAAATTTCTGGAAACTCCGCTAGGGACAGGTTTCTCTTTCCATCTTTGGATAGTTGAATCTAAGCTATAGTAATAGTGGAGTATTAAAAAAAACCTGAAAAAAAATCTTTTTTCAATGAAATTAAATCTAAGCCAATCATATCCTTTTGACTAATCTGTTTGCTCTCTATATTAATAGATCTTTAGAGCACACTATTTATCATGCAGTTAGGTCACAGAGCTAATATCCGTCTGTCTAACGATATAATCAATACTGGAAATGCTAGAGCTACTATTCAAGTTGGTGGTGTATACTTCTCAGCTATCGTTGCTGTAGATAATCCTCTACCTGAAGCACCTACATATTGTACACACCAACCTGTGCAGTGGAGGATGACAACTAGAATGACCGCTACTACTACTGAGGTCCCTCGAAAGAGAGCCTTTGTATTTAAAAGATTGAATCATTTTGAGACGCTTGTCATGAAAAGAACCATCACTGGGTAGAAAGTTTCAATCATGCCTATGAATGCGACCATTACCAATTAAACCTTCGCACTATGAAGGTATGATCGCCTCATCTTCTGGAGAAAAATTGAGTAGAAGGCAAAGGAGAAGAAACACTAAACTGCAAGCTCAGCAGTTGCTACTTGAATCGCCAGCCATACGATCAGACTTGATGCTAGAAGCAAGTGTTCCTACTCACAAAAAGTTTGAAAATCTTAAGTGGGTGAAAAGGAACAACTCTATTGGTGATATCAAATAATTATTCGGAGGCGACAAGCTATAACCCACAAAGGAGGCATCCGAGACTTTGTCCTCCGAGTGTGAGGGTCTTGAAAGTTGTTAAGGAGAAGAGTCTTATGAAGAAAAGGTATCAATGCCCGATTATCAGATAAAATGATAAAGCTTCATAAAAGAGGCTACTCTCAGTGGATAATGCTCAAGACCGTCCTAAAGAATTACTGCACAGTGAACATCGTGTGACACCTGAACTGCGTGTTTGGAAATCTGCTATTGAAAGGTCTCGGCAAAAAGGAAAATAAATATGAAGGCTGAAGCCTCGAGAAGAAGTAGCGACGCAGAAGCTTCTTCATTTGGAAGCAAGCTAACCCAGAGATAGCGGAGAAAGATAAATGCTGAACTACGTGCTTAACAGCTATTGTTCAAGCAAAAAATTGTACAACTAGTTGTGGAATTAGAAATGAGTGTTTCAACCCATAACAGGTTTGACAGCCTAAGATGGGTAAAGTAGAACAGCTCTACTGGTCAAATCAAATAGTCCTTCTGGACCCGACAATGTTAGGTTCCAGCTTCTCTAGTGAGGAAACTAGAAACTGTATATGCAAGGGTGCATCAAGTTCTCAAAGTTGCTAAAGTGAAAGGACTGATGAAAAGAAATTATCAAAGTCATGTCATCAGGGAGGCTAGAGTTGCTCCTCCAATGAGACCTCCTACCACAACCCCGACAAGATGTCTACCAATTCAAGTCTCGCACGGTGAGCATCGAGACGTAACACTTGGACCACAGGTCCAAAAATCCGTCATCGAAAAGTCCTGGTAAAAATGTAAGCAAATTTAGAGGCTAAAGCCTCGAAGTGAAACTACCTTAAAGAAAGATAATGACATGACATCTGGACTGTACTACAAAACCCACTCCTTATGCACCCATATTTGGGCTAGTCTTACCAGTTGAATTATCTTTACTCCGAGTAGCTATTCAACACAATCTCATTCAAGATGAGAATGTCCATTTACAAATGGAAGAGGTTGACGTGCTTGATGAAGTTAGGCTCCAAGCTTAGCAAAATGTAGAAGTCTATCGAGCGAGGACGTCCAAAGCAATCAATCATTCAATACATTCTCGAGCTTTTCAAGAAGGACAATTGGTCATAGTGTTGAGAATATTAATTATTCATCACTGTCATTACATGTATAAGTTTTGCTTGGAAATTTTCTTATAATACAAGAATGCATTTCCGAAATAAAGCAAAAATCCCCTTATTAGACATGAGACATTTTTAAATTTTATAGTAAAATGTTAGGCTTTCCCTTGTAAGACAGGGGCCTCCTTTTGTATTTGGGTTGACATCATTACTGGGTCGAGATCCCCATATACATATTCAAACTATGTATTCAAATTCATAAGTTTCAAAGTCTTCTTCACCAAAGAGAAATTTTCAATCTCTCAACAAATCAAGTTAAAACACATCTTCCATCCCATACATCTCAAATCTGAGTTGGTGCATAAGGTCGGACTCAGCATGCCGAAATATGACCGAGTCGATGATAGGTCTACTTACTAAATACACTAGAAAGGCCGTAGTAAGAGATCCCCCATCTCATTTTCCCGATGATGAAATCCTCCAACAATTGCTCAAGTCCAAGACTCAGGCGGGTGCATAAGGTCGGACTCAACACTCCCAAATACGATCGAGTTGCTGATAAGTCTGCTTACTCAACATGCCACAAAGGCTGTAGTAAGGGATCCTCTTACTTTGTTAATTCAAAAGCAAGAGCATCCAAACCTCCAAATACTCCATCTTGAGGAGTTTAAGTGGCCCAGACTAGGAGATCATCCTTATTTATCGTAAGGTCTTTTTTTAAAATCCAATAAAAGATATCCTTACTCAAGAAGGCATTAAGCAGAGTTTGGTATCAATGTCAAATGTGAAATCTCAACTTCTTCAACAAGTCTGTTAAAGTAAAAAGCAAAGATCGGAGGAAACTCTTCTTCAGCAAGTCCAATCAAGCAAAAAGCAAAGAATCGAAGAAGTTATCCCAATGTTCATACAAAGCCAAAGGTTAAACTAAGGGAGTTACATCATCAACATGTCCATTACGCGCAAAGTATATGACTGATGACTCTTCGCCATTGACCCAACACAAGCTTTGAGGGCTAAGTCATTGACAGAAATCCTTCTATAAGCCCATGCAGAAAAGGCGGGGTAGAAGGTAATTTTGTATCACCTAATAAGTCTTTAAGACAATTTAGAACTTTCCTCCATCAAATCAGACGCCAAGATAGAAGGAAATACAAGATACTGAATCTAGAGATGGAGTCTTCAACAAGTCAGTCAAAACACAAAGCATGGGGCAACATGTTCTTATCTCCTAGACATCAACTCCATCAAGTCCACTAAGGCACAAAGTCAGGACAGAAAAAAAATACAAATTTCAACCTCTCATGAGAAAATCTTCAACAAGTCTAAGAGCACAAAGCATAACCAAAGATATCTCAAATTCTCTCAATAGTTACTACGAAAGCTCCTCCTATTAGACATAGGGCATTTTTATATGTTTATTTGAGTTGATATCGTGTTTTAAGCTGAGATCTTTAGATAGATACATATTATGTTTGAAAAATCATATCGTGTTTATTTTGCAGCAAAGGAAATCAAGCTTTATAATATATTTCTGAACTAATCTGCAATCCCCTATTAGACAGGAGCCTTTTTATGATTAAGATTGTTCAACCCTCTTTTGTGAGACAGGAGGCCTTCTTGTATATATATTCAGGTTGACATCAAGCTTTATGCCGAAATCCCTAAATATATCCATAACTATTATTGCTAAAGTTGCAGGCTCTTGCAAGGAACAAAAAAAATCTATTTCTACGCATGAAAAGAAAACCATAAATATCAAAAGTTTGTCTCCAAAGATTCATCAAATATCGAAGATTAAGTTAGAAAAACTCCTAATTTTGGAAGCTTCAATTAACTAAGTTGAAAAAGCACCAACCTTTATATTTTCAAGTTTAGGACACGGATGTGTTCTAAAGGTCGAACTCAACAAGCCCATAGGTGGGTGAGTTGCTGACGCTCTCCTCACTCAACAAGCCCCAAAAAAAGGCGGCAGTGAAAGAGCCCCCGTTCGCCAGTATAATGACATGTCCGCCAAGCCATCATAACTTAAGTTAAAAAACTCGAGTAGGTTCTAAAGGTCGGACTCAACAAGCCCATAAATGACCGAGTTGGTGACGCTCTTCTCACTCAATCAGCCACAAAAAAGGCCGCAGTGAAAGAGCCCCTGCTCGTTAGTCCAATGATGATAACTAGCTCAAAGATCCAACTTAGGATGCAAACTAAAATTCAAGAGATCGTTCCACTCGACGAGAAAGACATCGAGGAAACTCTCAATTCAACCTATATATTGCCTACAAGATGATATTCCAATCTCTTTCAAATGATCTGATCAAGCACAAAGCACAGATCAAAGCCAATTCCCTCATCAAGTCCACAAAAGCAGAAAGCATAGAACTGAGGAAGCGATTCCATAGTTTACACAAAGGCAATGACCAAACTAAAGGAATTTCATGGTTATTCAATCTGTTAAAGCACACAGTACTAGACTGATAACTCAACATTGACCTAATATGAGCCAAAAGGTTGGGTAAACTATTTGCACCCTTCAACGAGTTTGTCAAAGCAACAAGCATAGGACTTAGGGCGTACATACACTTCCGAACAAGTCAATATAGACAAATCAGGTCAATCCTTCATCAAAGTCTGTCAAGCTTAAAGCTAGGATAGAAGGAATTTCGAATCTCAAATCAAACAAATCGATTCCTCCATCCAACTCGGTCAAGCATGAAATTAGGGTCGGAGGAAAGCCAATTCTGTGAATACACAAAAGAAAGAGACTTTCAAAAAACTCATCGAAGCAGAGAGTAGATGGTGGAAGAAGCTTTTCTGTGAACCCATGGAAGTTGAAAGCTGAAGTGATCCAAGACCTAGGGCCAGCCCAAAGGGTCAACTAGTTTTCAAAAAATATGACTCGCTCTATGCATGAATCATATTTGTTGGGGGGCATTTGCTGATCTCCATGCATGCACCATGAGTCAAGTCGAGCTCACAAGGTGAATTCGATGAGCTTCAGCGCGCAAATCGGAGCTGAAACATGTTCAAAATGATCTCTGATCAATGAACGGACTCCGCCATCGCGTTCAAAATATCAAAATTGATCAGAATAGGTATCTTGCATGATTCGACGGCCGACTGATCAAGAAGGAGGGTCGTCGAAGCGTTGATAAGCATATCAAAATCGGGAAGCTGCGATGATGCCAAAACGATCTCCGTTCGCAAAATTAATCATGCTGCTAGTGTCGAAATATCAAAACCTATCAAATGAGATTATTCGTGCTCAATTCAGACGAGTACGCGTGAATATCAAGCAATCAGATACAATAACACGCAAATTGGAGCTGAAATACACTTGACGGGGCTGAAAATCAGTCAAAATGACCTCTGATCGATGAACGGACTCCGCCATCGTGTTCAGAATGTCAAAATTGATCAGAATAGACATCTTGCATAATTGACGGT
Source organism: Cymbidium sinense (assembly GCA_021442155.1). Classification (NCBI taxonomy): domain Eukaryota; kingdom Viridiplantae; phylum Streptophyta; class Magnoliopsida; order Asparagales; family Orchidaceae; genus Cymbidium; species Cymbidium sinense. The sequence goes on from CM038221.1 coordinate 146,159,958, forward strand.
AACCTCAAGAAGGAGGGTCGCCGATGCGTTGACACATATATCGAGGTAGGGAAGCTGCAACGTTACCTAAACGACCTTCGTTCATGAAATAGATTACGTCGTTAGCATCAAAATGTCGAAACCTATCAAATGAGACTATTCGCACTCAATTTAGACGAGTCTGCGTGAATGTCGAGCGATTGAAAGCGACAAAACACAAATTTGAACTGAAATTGACTCCAATTCGACGCCTATATGAATCAAACGGCCTTCGATCGTGAAATGGACTACGCCGTTGCGTCCAGAATATCAGAATAACTTTAAATCAACATATATATTAATTACATAATAATGTGGTCGCAAAATTTCAAATTAGGATTAATTAATAAGTTAAATGAAATAAAAAAATCCTATAAATACCTATAAGACCTAACCCAAATCGGAGGACTGCTATTCAATCTATTGGAAGCCACAATTCGTTTGACTACTCCCTTACGGTCGAACAAACTCCCCCTCTCCCGTAAGCCTCTCTTTGCCTCTGTTCCCTCGATTTCGACCAATTCACTCGGCGTAGCCGGCCGGTCTTTGGGTTTTGAAGCGATGTTGGGAGTCGTTCAGAGGCTGGGATGTGGAACCGTGGCTTTCCCATTTTATGGTGAGCTTTCAAGAGGGTTGGACCCGACTGTATCTGCGGGAAGAATTACTCAACCACGAAAGAGTTGACAGTGCGTGATGCTCTAAATTCACTAGATGAGGAGATATGATCCAAAAGTCTTCATAATGGGAGGAGGTTGGAGAATATCAAGGAGCATACAAGGTTTCTCGTGGACTTCTAGATAAGTATGGTCCCGATAGAGTTCGTGATACTCCAATCACGAGTCCGGATTTGCGGGAATTGGGTTAGCATACTATGGTTTAATGGTGGAGTTTATGACCTTTAATTTTTCTATGCAATCGATCACATTATCAATTCGCAAAATCAAATTATATGTCGTGGGTCAACTTTATATGCCTATTATTTTCGGAGGAAGCTGCTGTTGGTGTTGGTGCTCAAAATTCCCATGTTATCTGCTTGGTATGCTTCTGTCCTGTTTGAAAGTGCGGCTCTCTATTCATCAAGATGCAAGAGGCTTGTTGAAAGCTGCTGTTAAAGATCCTGATCCTGTTGTTTTCTTGAAAATGAACTTCTATATGGAGAGTCTTTTCCAGTTCGACAGCCATTCTTGATTCAGATTTTTGCTTACCAATTGGAAAAATAAAGATTGAACGAGAAGGAAAACATGTCACCATCACATCTTTCTCAAAGATAGTTGGTTATGTTCTTAAGCAAAAGAAATGAAGAGAGATGAAAGAACATGTATATACATGCTTTTTTTATGCAGGTATGAAGATTTCGTTATGCTCAGTAGAGCTGACAAGTTTGAAGGTCCCGTTAGTGGAGATCACGATTGTAGTGTCATAAGACACTGCCCGTTATGCTCAGTAGAGCTAACGGGAAGGCTTAATAGCCCCTTGATGCAACCCCTATGTGGAGAAGATGCTGGGAGGCCGCCGAAATTCAAACCGACAAAGAACTTAATTAATTTAATACAAAATGAACTCGAAGCTCAATATCAAAATATGAATTAAAATTATAGGTGTTTGAAGACCTTGTTATGCTCAGTAGAGCTAACAGGTAGAAGACCACGGTTGTAGTGTCACAAGACACTGACCGTTATGCTCAGTAGAGCTGATGAGAAGGTCGAATATCCCTCGATTCAGCCCCATACGCGAGGAAGATGCCAGGAGGCTGCCGAAATTCAAACTAATAGAGGATCTAATTAATTTAATGCAAAATGAACTCTAGGCTCAAAATAAAATTTGAATTGAAGTTGCAGGTGTTGAAGGCCTATGCACGTGGTGGGTTTAGAAGACTCCTCGAGCCGTAGTGTCGAAAGAAACTAACTATGCACACTTTTTTAAGCATGGTAGGAAGGCTCTAGCACTCCCGAAGTAGCCCTTATGTGGGGATACCGTTGTTAGCTAAGGTAGATTTAAGCTTGTCTCCTTAGGCAAACACCACCCAGGTCTACAATGATACCTTGGACGACATAACCCATGTGTTGCTGATAAGGATCCTTTGGCCAGGTTGGGTTGACTACCTCCTCTGACTAGCGAATCAGGGACCGCGACAGCCTGGGATGACGAAACCATGGGATCTAGATCGGGTGCGTCATCGTTCCTCCAACCAAAAATTTTAAATTAAAATGATAAATTTCATAATTTTCAAACCCCACTCACTGCTATTATATACTCGTCATTTAACGATTCATCGACTAGCCTTAATCGAAAGTACTCTCTAAATATTGAGAGGGGTAATTAATTATAGGGGCTTGTGCTTATAGGAAACCTGGAACCAAATCTAAAGTCCTCACAAAATGAGGATGAAATCTCTGGGTAGTGTCTTATCTGCTATTCATCCGACTTCTGAAAATTACACCAACAGTTAAATCATTCTCTTCATGTGAGAGGTCGGTGGCGAATTTTTGGAGCCCATAATAGGATAAAAAATATTAGTCAATTCATGCCTTGATAACAAAATGGCTTACATTCATACAATTATTAAAGATTAGTCATCCTAATTTGATTGGCCACCCATTGCATTTTCATCTTTTGAGGACAAGAATTGTAAAGCGGATAGTCCGGAGTCCATGTTTTCAGATCTCTTCTTCACCTTCTTACCATGTTGGACAAGTTTAGCATCACCAAGTGTTTCTCTGCCTTCCTCATTTTCCAAGTCCTCAATAGTCTTCTTCCCGAAAATAAGAGATCCACAAAGGGAGTCGCCTCTTCATCATCAATGTCCTTAAACTTGGCATCTATCAACTACGGTACTCTTCCTCTGGTTTTTCTCAATTTTATTATCAATATTTTCTTCCACGAAGCACTGTTTCTATTTCGAGGAATGCTTTTCTTCTCAGCTCGTGCTTTGGCTTTGATTTCTTCTTTGCCTCTTACAACGACACATTACCGTGAGGGTGCCACTTGGAGTTGAACCGACATTCTTTGTAACTTAGAGATTTTATCTCGATGCATCGACATCCTATAGAATTCATCATCTTTTCCTCCACCTTTCGTCCAATGTCTAAAATTTATAAAAAAGCTCTCATCACATGGGTTTCCAGATCTATTTAGTCTCTTCCTTCAAATGCATAATCTTTTTGTACTCTCTCTTCTTTCTCTTCTAGAACTTCAACACCATAAGCAATTTGAAGAGAATAAACTTTTGTGGGACGAATGGAGAAATATTACGTCCGGAGTCCGCGTAGTTTTACGTATGGACTCCAATCCATGAACGTGCTCTGTCAGTATTTTCCTCCGTTTCTGGAATTAGCAGACGGCCGAGATATGATGGCTTTCACTGGCCCGACGACCCGTAAGCGTCGATGAAGCGTGATAACGGCCATGTAAATACATTTCCCAGCGACCAGCCCGTTAAGCGTCGTTCAAAATGCGGGAGAATTTAAAAGAAATATAGATAGATTTAGGGTTGGGGTTAGTTTTTCCAAATGGGCGAGAAGAGATCTGAGAAAATCTCATTTCCTTTTACAAAGAACCATGAAGATGGAGAGCGTTGAGGAAAAACAACCATTTTAGGCGAGGATGTATTAAATACAAATCCATCGGTAATGCTTCTGCATTTTTTTCTACGGTTTATTAGTGATATTCTTGTTATCGAAAAGAATATGTTCATTTCTTCAATTAAGTAATTTGGATATTTTTTTGTCAATATTTAATTTTGAGTGTTATTTTGTATCTGTATGTACCTCTTTGGAGAATCTGGACCTCTTTTGACCTCTTTTGCCAATTTTTTTTGCCAACTCCTTATGATTATGTTTAGAACATTGCATAGGAAGCATTTGATGTCGGTTGGGTGATTTCGGGTGGTTTAGTGCATTTTGTACCACACTGTGTACCTCTTTGGAGAATTCTGGACCATTTTGACCTTTTTCCCATTTTTTTGCCAACTCCTTATGATTATGTTTAGAACATTGCATAGGAAGCATTTGATGGCATTTGGGTGGTTTACGGGTGGTTTAGTGCATGTACTGTGTACCTCTTTGGAGAATCTGGACCATTTTGACCTTTTTCCCATTTTTTCTAACTCCCTTATGTTTAGAACATTGCAAAGGAAGCATTTGATGGCGTTTGGGTGGTTTATGGGTGGTTTAGTGTATCTGTACCATGTACCTCTTTGGAGGAACTGACCTCTTTTGATGTTTTTTGATAGTTTTTCCTGGCCAACTCCTTATGATTATGTATAGAGCATTATAATGGAAGCATTTGATGGCGGTTTGGGTGGTTTGGGTGGTATTTTATCAGTGTACCTCTTTGGAGAATTACACCATTTTGACCTTTTTTTTTTTTTTTTGGACTCCTTATGATTATGTTTAGACATTTGCAAAGCATTTGATGTCGGTTTGGGTGATTTGGGTGGTTTAGTGCATATGTATACACCTCTTTGGAGGTCTGACCATTTTGACCTTTTTCCCTTTTTTTTTTAACTCCTTATGATTATGTTTAGACAAAGGAAGCATTTGATGGCGGTTTGTGGTTTTGGGTGGTTTAGTGCATCTATCAGTACCTCTTTGGAGAATCTGATTTGACCTTTTTTTGATTTTTTTCCAACTCCTTATGATTATGTTTAGAACATTGCAGGAAGCATTTGATGTCGGGGGTGATTTGGTGGTTTAGTGCATCTGTCTGCACTCTTTGGAGGGTCTGGACCTTTTGACCTTTTTTCCCATTTTTTTTGCCAACTCCTTATGATTATGTTTAGAACATTGCATAGGAAGCATTTGATTTGGGTGGTTTGGTGGTTTAGTGCATCATCATGTGTACCTCTTTGGAGAATTCTGGATCATTTTGACCTTTTTCCCATTTTTTACTCCTTATGATTATGTTTAGAACATTGCATGAAGCATTTGATATTTGGGTGATTTTGGGTGGTTTAGTGCATCACCTGTGTACCTCTTTGGAGGGTCTGAGATTTTGACCTTTTATCCCATTTTTTTGCCAACTATGATTATGTTTAGAACATTGCATAGGAAGCATTTGATGTCGACTTGGGTGGTTTGTGGTTTAGTCATTTGCATATGTGTACCTCTTTGGAGACCATTTTTTTTTTTTTACCATTTTTTTTTCCTTATGATTATGTTTAGAACATTTTGAGCATTTGATGTGATTTGTGGTTTTTGGGTGCATGTATACCTCTTTGGAATTCTGATTTTTGACCTTTTATTTTTTGCCAACTCCTTATGATTATATAGAGCATTATAATGGAAGCTTGATGGTTTGATTTTTGGGTGGGTATTTTGCATCGTACCCTGTGTACCTCTTTGGAGAATCTGACCATTTTGATTTTTTCCTTTTTTTTTCAACTGATTATATTTAGAACATTGCAAAGCATTTGATGTGTTTGGGTGGTTTTGGGTGGTTTAGTGCATCCGTGTACCTCTTTGGAGGTCATATTTTGACCTTTTTTCCCATTTTTTTGCCTAATGATTATGTTTAGAGCATTGCAAAGGAAGCATTTGATGGCGGTTTGTGGTTTTGGGTGGGTATCTCTGTACTCTTGAGATACATTTTTTTTTTTTTTTTTCTGAGGATATATTATAATCTATTACAATTGACTTTCATGTCGAATAAATTAAGCCTCTAAAGTGACAAAGCATAAATTAGCTCATAAGTATGTTCAAAGTGAGAAAAAGTACGACATGTTAACACAATGCAACAATCTATCTAGTAAATAGAATTACTAATCAACATTTACCTCACAATCGAAATATAAAAAAAATATATATAAACAAACCACACTACTTAATTAAATCATCGAATATAACTACCGCAAATCAACTAAAGATATATACTCATTAATCATAAAACAAACAACGAGCCATTTCGATGGCGAAAAAACCTAAACATTTATTTTGAAAAGTTATTTTTTATAGATCCATCTCATAGGCGAACAGGAATTATCAATCATCTATCAAATACAAATAGATCCATTATCATATGTGAAAATATACAATGCAGAATCCTTATTCATGACATGAAATGCTCCATATTGAAGGAAAATATACAATGCGAGAATCACACTTTATGGAAATCAATCTTTATTGGAATTAGCTTTGGGAGCTTCATCGATGCATGCAATTTGAGTCTTCAAAGAATAGAATATCATCCGCACTTCAATATGAGATGAGAGGAGAAGTTAAACAAAGCGGTAAAATATCATCCGGTCATGCACTTTAAAAAAAAAAAAAAAAAGCTCGTCTTCAAAACCTACAGATGCATTAAACAAAATCTATATCGACAAAATAATATTGTTCTCACTTCACATTTTTTAAGTCCCAAACAAAATGTAGCGTAAGTGAACTTCGATAAATATATTCATTATCTTTGGCCAATCCTGTGGTCTGATCCAGGGCGGTTTCTTGATTCTTTGCTTCCATGTATTTGAGACAAACATTCCGATGACACTATTTTCTTGGTGGTATCCCACTCACTATGTCGATTGGCCATTTCCTTGGATGAAAGCACTGACATCTTCAACAAGTAATTTGATCTAAATAGGTAGAAAAAAATTTCAATAAGTTGGATCAGGGAAAAAAAAGTTAAGATGAACTAGATTTGAAAATAGTTCTTAATCGGGAAGAATGCTCTTATGGGTTGGTTTGGGCAATGAGTCATAAAATACCGAGCCTCGATTTAATATGTCCAAGAGTGTCAGTCTTCTATAAGCATTAAGATTAACTTCGACGGCCACATCCGCGGTGATATCTTTGGATGAACATCTTGCTTTCCATCTTCATACGGCATAACTCTCTGATGAAAGAGAACAATTACACATTACGACTTTCATCTAAAGCAAGCCCGTCGAACATTCATGCGGGGTAATACCCGCAAGCATGAAATATACAAATATGGTTCATGATCCGACCGAGCATCGGCTAGTAGGAAGGCGAAGGCATCAATGTGTGCATCTGAGAGATATTGATCCGTCAGCAACTCATCGATCTGGCCTCGTGCAATAATGATATTCGGAATATCTTGTATCACCCACCGCAATTAATAAATATTTTAAAGTGATCCCAGGCGAGCAGTAGGTTATTTTCGTATGAAGGACGTGAGGCTTGACTTACTTGTCCTTGGGCAGGAAGATGTGTCATGATCGAGCATTCAGCAAACGATACGGATGAGAACTCGACAACATGAAGTGCCTCGATGCGCCGAAATTCGATGACAAAAGCTAGCGATGAAGAGATACATTCACTATGAATAAATCCTCGATCTCTAATATGATGCATACCTCGATGCTCCTCCACCACTGATGGCGGTCGTGGGTCATCGACCCTATTGGCTCATCTTTGCTAACCTATAAAACAATTTAGTGATGAGAGCTTAAATATGACTTTGGATCGAGAGGAGATTATTAATACCTCGATGCTCCTCCACCACAACGATGCTGACTGTGTCATCAACCTTTATTGCATCATCTGCTAATACAAAAATTTAGTGAAAGACTATTTCTATTATTTCCAATTTAAAGAAAGTAACTTAATACCTCGATTGATGCTCCTCCACCGACACGTGGGTCATCGACCTTTATTGCATCATCTGTGCTATATACAAAATTTAGTGAAGACTAGCCTCCGATGCCCTCCTCGAGGGTGCGTGGTAGTCTCCGTGGGTACCATCCACGGGGAAGCTCGTGGTAGCCTCTGAGTTTCCTGGTGACCCGGTAGAACCTCCCACATTTGGGGTGGTAGGACCCCGATGCCTGGATAGAACATCCTCGATAGCAGCAACCCCCAAATCAAGCCCATCCAACCTCTCAGTTATTGTTGTATGGAAAGACGATACTATCTCCTCTGTCCTTCAAACGAACATCCTCTCCACCGCAAGTCTTTGTGGAGTCTTGGCGAGGGTAGAAACATGAGGGAGAATATCGAGGAGAGATATAGGAGAGTCGGTGGGGCTTGATCTGGACTTAAAAGCGGGACTACCGGGCTCCACATGTCAGATTGTTGAGGACTCAATGAAGGAGCCAATTCTCGTCTTGAGTCCCGAATGAAAGGGCATGTGGTAAAAGGATAAAAAATTTTGAAGACATACAACATAAATGGATACATTCTTATTTGAACTAAGTGATATTATTATATATGTCAGTCCTCCCAAACCGGTGAAAGCATTTTTTAGGGAACTCTATTTTAGCCCCACATCATTGGCTGGGGTTCAGATGACGGGCTTATGATGCTTATGTGCTCAGCCGCCCATATTTATAATGAATATATTAAACAGTAAACTTCAAGACATTATATTTCACATTAATGGAGATATAAAACATACCATCGAGGAAAGAGTGACAAATCCACTCATGTAGCATACCCTCACGTGCAGATCTTTGATGCAATAACATCAAATTGGGAGACTAGGAAGTCCCAAATGGCATCTGCCTAGTTGTACTACAAATCATCTATATCGGTAAGCAATCAATTTTGATGCCATCATGTGATATACAAAAATAGATTTGTGAGAAAGCGTATATACAATGGCAAGCTCTTTGCGAACGAGCCATCGAATTCTCAAGGCGGCTCTTGTAGTGATAATTTGAGCATGAGGATTCGCCATACAACCTTCTCCCTCTGTTTGGCATCCCTATCATCAATGCAACTTCATCGGGGGTGAAAGGAATGTCTTCCACACCAGAAAGCTTGCTTTTTTATGTCCCCAGGGGATCGATGTAATGGCAGTCTTGCTTGATCTAGTAATGAATTGATGGAGATGAAGCTTCTTTAAAATGTCGGTTTCATCAAGCGTGTTAATATTATCGAACACATTTCTCTTGATGGTAAACCTCCAGTTATCCTTTTCTTGACATGGTTAACTTGAAAGACAAGTAATTAAAAGTTTCTCAAAGAGGTGCAATCTGAATGCATTCACGAACCATCCGCTCAAAATGCTTCTTTTGTGTTAAACATAATCAGGAGTTGGCCAAAAAAGGGAAAAAAGTCAAAATGTGCATTACCCTCAAAGAGGTACATAGAATGTAAAATCACCTAATCAAATCTTTGATTATAATGCTATCATGTCATAAAATTGGCAAAAAAATGGGATAAAGGTCAAAAATGATTGTACCCTCAAAGATGAGGTGAATCTGATACCCACCCAAAACCACCCAAGCGCCATCAAATTCCATTATAATGCTATACATAATCAAGAGTTGGCAGAAAAGCGTAAAAAAAATCAAAAGAATTGTACCCTCAAAGAGGTACAGAATGCAGTCAAAATCACTCAAAAATCACCCAACTATCAAATGCTTCCTTTGCAATTCTAAACATAATCATAGAGTTGGCATGTGAAAAAATGTCAAAAAATGATATCAAAGAGGTACACATTACAGATGTAAAACACTCACCCAAAATCACGACAAATGCTTCCATTATAATGTTCTAAACATAATCTAAGGAGTTGGCAAAAACGGAAAAAGGGTAAAATGGTCTATACCCTCAAAGAGGGTACAGTCTGAGATCACCCCAGAAATAGCGCTAAATGCTTCCTTGCTGTTAAAACATAATCTAAAAAAAAATGGAAAAAAGGGGACAAAATATGCAGAGGAATGAGGTACAAATATAAAATACCCAAAAATAGCCATCAAATGCTTCCATTATAATTATACATAATCATAAGGAGTTGGGAAAAGCGTAAAAAAAGATCAAAGAGGTCACCTCAAAGAGGTACAGAGTCTGGATGCACTAAACCACCAAACCACACTCATGAATGCTTCCATTATAATGCTCCAAAATCATGGGGTTGGAAAAACAAAATTAATACCCTCAAAGAGGTACCACAGGATACAAATGCAAAATACCCACCCAAAACCACCCAAGCGCCATCAAATGCTTCCATTATAATGCTCTATCTAATCATAAGGAGTTGGCGGAAAAGCGTAAAAAAAAATCAAAGAGGTGCATCTCAAAATGGTACATGGTCTGAAAATAAACTACGCCGCATGCTTTATGATGTTCTAAACATAATCATAAGAGTTGGCAAAAAAAAAGGGAAAAAGGGTCATAAATGTGTACCCTCAGAGGTACCACAGAGATGCAAATACACCCACCCAAAACTACGCCATCAAATGCTTCCATTATAATGCTCATACATAATCATAAGGAGTTGGCGGATAAAAAAAAGATCAAAAAGATCGTACCCTCAAAAGAATGCAGTCTGGATACTAAGAAACCACAAACTACCATCAAATGCTTCCTTTTGATGTTCTAAACATAATCATAAGGAGTTGGCAAAAAAATGGGAAAAAAATCAAAATTGTACCCTCAAAGAGGTACAGTCTGGATCACTAAAACCAGAAATCAAGACATCAAATGCTTCCTTTGCAATTCTAAACATAATCATAAGGAGTTGGCCAAAAAATGGGAAAAAAAAAAATGGTATCAAAGTACCACAGTACAGAATAACCCAAACCACCCAAGCGCCATCAAATGCTTCCATTATAATGCTATATACATAATCATAGTTGGCGGAAAACTATCAAAAGATCAAAAGAGGTCTGTACCCTCCAAAGAGGTACAGAGGATCTGAATCTAAACCAACCTGCCATCAAATGCTTTCTGATGTTAAACATAATCATAAAGTTGGAAAAAATGAAAATGATCTCAAAAGTCTGGCAAAGATGCAACACCACCCAAAATCACCCAAATCGACATCAAATGCTTCCATTATAATGTTCTAAACATAATCTAAGGAGTTGGAAAAAAATGGAAAAAAAAATGTCAAAATTGATCTACTCAAAGAGGTACAGGAATCTAATCAAAATACCAACCAAAGCGCCATCAAATGCTTCTCTGATGCCTATCACGTAATCATAAAGTTGGAAAAAAAGCGCAAAAAAAGGTCAAAATGGTACCCTCAGAAGAGGAGGTCCACTAAACCACCCAAATACAAAGCCATCAAATGCTTCCTTTCAATGTTAAACATAATCATAAGGAGTTGGCTAAAAAAATAGGAAAAAAAGAGGTAAAAGAGGTGCACCTCAAAGAGTACAGAGTAAATGCACTAAACCACCCAAAACCACCCAAACTATCAAATGCTTTGTTTGCAATATTCATAAACATAAGGAGGTGGCAAAAAAAAAGCGGAAAGGAAAAAATGGTGCATACCTCCAAGATGAGAATATAAAATAAAATAACATATAAAAAACACAATCTGTATACTAAAGAGCAGTAAACCCTAAATTTATTCAAGTTGATGCATGTAAATACTCGTCACCTACAATACCTCAATTTATTATTTCTTTCCGAGGCGGGTGGACGTCGGCGACAGGAGCTAAGGCGAAAAATCATACGTGAGGAATGTTGAGCGTCGGTAATCTCGTTCTTCTTCTCCCTTTGAGCGATGCTAGCGGGGTGGGTGGGGAAATGTATTCTGGTCGTCGTTAATGTATTTCGGGTAGAGACGAGCATGTTATCATTTTCGGTAATCGAGCGGAAAATATGGATATGTGTCGTCCATGGTTGGAGTCGCCCGTAAACGGGACTCGACGTATATTTCTCACGAAAAGACTCATTGCGTCGAAAATATGTCATCGCGCGCGCGTGGAAATGTCGACATCTATTTCCCGTTCATGAGCGGCTCTGACGCTAAACGATTTAGCATTCCCGACGATCCATTAGAGCCTCGAAAACAACAATCTCTGCAAATATAGTCAACTCGGCGCTATTGATAAATAAAACATTATTATAGTGACATTTATGCTCAAACAATCAAACCATTGTTGCTATCCAAGGTTGGCATTGAATATCGGTATGTTGCGGACTAATCTTCTTTGTCACCATTTGGGACTTGGGAGATATAGGCTTAAAAGAATCATTATGAATATAAGGAGATTTATGAAAAGCCACCTTCAAATAATTTATCGTTCTCTGCAATTGGATTCCCACAGTAAATCGAGGTTTTAAAGGTTGTGCAGAGCAGAAAGGACTCGTAATTTCAATATTTCATCAGCATAAGTAGAAAACTAGGATGAGTAACAAATAAAGAACTCTCAAGTCCAATAAGTAAATCGTTAATACGTATGTCACAAATAGCAAAAGATAAAGAAAAGAGATGAAAAGAGATGAAAAGAGACCAAAAAAATGAGGAGCTAAATAAAGCGAAATTTCAAATTAAATAAAAAATAGGAATGGACGATTTAAATGCTCTATTTGTGGCTATTTAATCTGAAATTTTAACTAATTATAGGATTCAATCCTCAAAAAAAAATTTTAAAAAGAAAAGAAAAGAAAAGAGATAGAACAAGAATACTCCAATATTTTCCCCTCAAAGGACCGAGACCAAACACTTTGCCTAACCCTCAAGGATTTTCATACCTCTCTTGAAAAAGCGAAACTCCTAATTCCTTTCTACACCCCCAACTTTCCTTCCTCTTTCTCCTCAAATACTCTAGATATCTCTGCTTTGCCTCTTCCTCCTCAAATACTCCAGATATCTCTGCTTACCTCTTCCTCTTCCTCCTCTCACCCTACCCTTCCTCCCCTTCCATCATAGATCTGACCTTGACTCCTCTCGCTCCATGAGTCATTGTCTTTAGTATTGAGCACCATCTCCGGGCGCGTCCATCACTTCCATAGTGACCACCACTCAATCGCCTTTCCCCGGTACTACTGATGAACCGCACCATCATCTCCCAGTGTAGAGTTCACTTCATTGCCGGGCCATTGGCTCAACATGTTCACCCGACTATCGCCAGATCGATCAATATCAAACTCGACGGTCCTTCGATATAATTACTCTTGGATGAATTGGCTCACTTTATGATCCATGGCGTCGATTAAGAAAGGTGATTCCAAACCAAGGAGAGGAAGTTTGTTCTATAACCGAAGATGTGGACACCTTGATGGTAAATATCCACGGTGAAGATGAGCTCATTAGGAAGCTATGGTTCACCAATGGCAAAAGAATCGGAGAAATAAATTAGAAGAAGGAGTGTGGGGAGGTTGAAAGGGAGGATTGAGGATGGTGAAGAGAAGGCCAGGTTGAGATCAAAGGTTCAATACAGTGGCTAGGGAAAAGCGGAGGGTAGCGTAACAAGTGGCAACAAGGTGTCCATCTTGAGGAGATGGAGAATATGTGTGAAACTTATGGAGGTCTTAATTTCTAGTGGGCATTGATGGATATTAAGGTATGTGGCATGGCTCCGAAGATAAGGCAATTTTTTAAAATTTAGTATTATTAGAAGCTTAATTAGGTAATTAAGTATTAATAAAAAAATATTTAAGAATATGTATAGTCGTCCAATTAGTGAGCGGTCCATACGTCATTGGCGTGTGCTCTACGCGATAATGAGTAATTTCGATTAATGCGGCTTCAATGGAGCGGTCGCCATTTAATCGATGTGCTTGTTAATTTTTTAAGGTGTGAAAACGGTCATACAGGAGACTTGTTATTTTAAAGGTGTGATTTGTGTGAGATAAGTAACAGCATCACGGTTTAGGGCTTGAAATGGTTCGTGAACGCATAAAGTTGATAATAATTTAATGGATGAAAATCATATGAAGTTAATCAATTCATTTCAGAAATAGACAAATAATAAGAAGTTCATTATGACATAATCAAAGTTAGCGTGTACATGACTCTCAAGTTTGTAATAAAATAGATAAATAAAATGTAGTACAGACAAAAGTATACTTATCGTCACAAAACCCTGTGACAACTCTCCTGTCTGCGTGGAATAGCACCACTCCCAGGTGTGTACTGGTCAGGTGCACGAGATGGACGATCACGCAGCTGATGGTGGCCCTCTACTGCAAGATCCTCGGCAGTGTGCGTCATATCATCCTGTGACTGGAAGATAGGTGGCTGCGAGTCATATGTAGGCTGATATGTAGAAGGACCTGGATCAACATACGTAGAAGGACCTGGATCAGCGGAAGTAGATGGCCCGGCGCTCCAATCATGGTGTGCGACACCCTCTGTAGGCACCGATCCGTAATATGTGTCACCAATATGACATCATCCGTCTCGCATATCGTCATACCTATCAACACATCCCTGTAAGGGGTGATCATCCTCAGCATCGAACTATGGCTGAAAGATGTCCCGAGTTATCGCGATATGCTCCGCCTATACGAAAAATAGAATGTAAAATTAGCACTTACATAAATATTGCATTCAGATGAATACTTACTTATATTAGAACTTACATAAATACGCTCCACTGGTGCTCTGGCTTAGTAAGTGGTCGGATCTGTTGGGAGGCCGGTAAATATGAAGCCCACCCGAACCACGTCTTGGTGATAAAGTCTTCCGTCCACATCCTCATCTAGGCCTCGACGGGGCAATCCCTCCTCTCCCAGAAGCAATGTGTGTGGTAATGGTAATCGATCGCTTACCACCATCGACCCTTTTGAAACTAGTGGGGAACATCTAGGATTAAGGCCGGGCGACACTCTATTCGATAAATGCCACTCAACCTCTTCCGGTGATAAGAGGGACTCGTGTTAACCATATGTCGAGCCTAAGCTATCGATAGATGTCGTGATTCCAATCGCTCCCGGATCACACTGCACATATAGTAAAATTTATGTTAAAACATAATCACATTATTCTGGATATTTGAACTAAAGTGTTATTTGCATATCCTTTTGTTTGCAAAGCCATCAGCTCATTTATGCGCAACATTTGCCATTGGTCTGAGAACATACTTCATTTTATCTGTACAAATCTGGTTTAAACATATATATATAAGCTGCATAATTTGAAAGTGCAACTAACAATACATACCTCAAACCAACGCTAAGACCAGCAAGCTCTGCAGGATATGGAACATGTAAAGTTGGCCTGCCCACATGAATATGCTCCCAAGCCCAAATCACGAAGGAGGTGTAGGCAACCGTACCATGTTGGCCCTTGTTGCTAGTCGCGTCTCCCTATATAGATGAGCTAAAATTGCTCCTAGACATCATGCTAAAGGAATCAGTCCCAGGGAGTAAATCGTAGGTGGACCTCGAACGTATCGGCGGTAAGAAGCGACCAATCGTAAAATATAAAGCATAAGTGGCAGAAGAACTCCTGCTCAGGTCGTGACTCCACGTAGAAAGTCCACTAAGCCACCTCTGGCATGCATGTAGCGTGTGCGACCCATCGAATGTCGATCCATCCGTCGGATCATGATACATCCGCGTCACGGCAAGGGTGTCGTCCAACAAATCATCGCGAATCGGCAAATGTAATCTCTTCTTCCTCGCCTCTGATGATATGATGGCCCATCAACCCGTAGTCGGATCGCCGCGCGTCACGGAGCATCACTCATCTCTATGCGAGGTGGAAGGTATTGGTGCGAGACCATCTCTCCAAAGCGGTCAGAATGATGATCTGGCGGATGAAGCGTCGACTCACATGTAGCCCACCTCAGCCCACGGATGAATCGTGCATGTAATGGGCCACTCCTTCATAAGCAAGTGTGATGCGCCTCAAGTACGGTGCTTAAAAAAATAATCTAAGTAACCAGATGAACCTCGGCGTAACCCATTCTAAAAAATAAAATTCACGATGCTCGGGGTGGCTCGATCGTATTACGTGAGGCAATACTATGATGAACCCCAGCAGGTGTAGGCTCCAATGGTGGGCTGGCCTCCTTAGCATGTCTATTTCATCGACGTCTAGCTGGCGGGCGGTGCTCCTCTGCCATTGTACCTGTCAGAAAAGAATCGCAAATATAATGAGGGCACGATGCATCAAATGATACTGAAGTCATGCAATTGTCCCCAAAGGAGTAAATCAGACAAACAAAGGGGCAAAGGGTAGATGTTTGCTTTTCACATCCTCTTATGTAGGAAAGGTATAACACAACCATAGGTAAACATCAGTAGAAAAATAATACAATTACTAAAATTACAACATGATGACAATGAATTTTTTTTTCCAATATTCCCCCTTACACATACACACATCAAAGCGGCTGGATTTACTTATCATTATCGGTAAACACGTGATTATGACCACGACTTATGAACCCTCTCACAAACCTCCAAAACCTTTTCGTAATTCAAATGAGTGATTGAATATATATTCATATACTTTAGAGATTTGTTGGTTTAAAGTCATAAATCATAACTCTTATATAAAGCATCATAAGTTGACCTCTTTTTATATAAATCATAGCTCGTTATTTCTCATATGATCTGCATCTCTCAAACTGATTTTCACATTTAGTTCATAATCTTTCAACATATCATATTTATTTTATTTATCATTTCAATAAAAATGCCAAACATGAATATGCATAATTTATCAAAAAAAATGTAATTTTGAATTTATTTTATTATTAGCCTCAAATACTATAGAGCAATGCGAGTGAGCTTTGTGATGGAACTCCTTTGACAAACTTCACTCAATTGTTGAACCTTCTATTGTTGTATATATGCCACGTGCCGCTCAATCAAAGTAGATGTTTTGAAAACCTATGATAAAACGATAAGGCTGACTTTGAAAGCCCACTTAATCAAAGTCGTTGAACCTTCTATTGTTGTGTTTGCATGTGGCATGAAAGTCGAAGCTGATAGGGATGAATCCTCTCTATGTTGCTATACTTGTTGCACAAGATGTTGCCTACGTTGCAAGGTCTTCTATTTGCTAACGTTCCTTTTGTCCTGAGTTTGTGGAGCTTTTGGTGGCGTGTTGTTTTTGATATTCCATCATCTTTTAGCTTGGTATCTCTACACTTTATTTTAAGCTATGGGAGGTAAGAACAAGACAAAGACTTAGATCTTGGTGCTCAATCACTTAGGGCACTTACAAGGAATGAAAATAGGGTGCATTGGTAAGATGTGACACTAATATTATGATAGTTCTTGTTACTATTGTAGTGCAAAATTTTTTATTTTGAATGCTTTGTATTAATATTAATTTTTGATTAATTTACTATTTAAATAATAAATATCATTACTATCACCCTTCTTGCTAGATATTATGGCCTACTTTCTTGTGTATATTCTTTTTTTAATAATTGTTGTTGCAATTCATTACTTTTTTATGTTTAAAGATGCTGTTATTTTTTTTTTGCTTATTCTTTCTTTAATATGTGCTTCCCTTCAAATAAGACAATTGTTCATGAAAAGCTTAGTCTTTTATTTTAAAACTATTCTTTTATATGTGTTGGGAAGCCTTGGAATAAGGCATTCTTTATAGAGAGGGAAAATGGATAGGAGAAAGGTTAGTAATGCATCGGTTGGAATAGAGGTTAGTTGAGTTTTTTTTTTATTTGAGCCTTTTTTTCTTTTAGAATTTTATTATATCAATAAGATAATTTGCCACCATTTTCTTATATCAATATAAACACATGCTAAGAATATAAACACAAACTACAATATCAAACCAAATTCAAGTCAAACCAAGTGAAACCCAAGTTAGCCCTTTTAACTTGAAAACTTCATATGAACCAAAATCCATTTGACTTCAAACTAATTGTAATTAGATTTATATATTCATCCTAAGCTCATATATGAGTTCAACTAAGCTTGAATCAAGCCAAAACCAAATCAATTGACCCATTTAGGTCCACTTGAGTCAAAGTGATCTAAAAGATCTTTTTGAGCCAAGTTCTAATACAACCCAAATTGGATTGAACTAAGTCCATCCAAACCTCATATCATGATCAACAATCATCCTAGGGTTATCAACTAGCTTATACCAAATTCCTTTTATGAAATCTAAACTAACCAAAACCCCTCATATACCAAATTGATTGAAACCATTGATTCAAACTCATTCATAATCAATGATTGAACATGACCAAATCTTTTAAACCAAGTCCAATTGACCATGTGGTGTTTATTTTGGATGTGGGACACCACGCAGATCTTAGGGGGTACTTATTGAAGTGATCGGGTATGACATTAAAGAATGATGTACTATCTCAAAAGATAGAAATCAACACCCTATAATGGACCTAATCACATAATAAGGACTCCTAAGGCATGATGAGTCTTTGAATGTACTAGAGATCTTGCCCCTACTTTACATGGAAAAGTAAAATATGATTTATTTTAAGTCGGGTTCATTAAGTTCCTTATGGAGGAAAGTCTCCATAGTTAATTACATCATAAGGAATGAGATTCTTTAAGAACACTCTCGATTAAGTTAGTCAATCATGATCTCCAATGACTTTAAGGCAAGATTATCAAGGATTGCCTATGTTGGAAAATCAAATTGGATAGATCAAAAGGGGAGAGACTTATTTTGGAAGCCAAAGGAGATGAGTAGGGAATGCTTATGATACTAGAAAGCCTAGTGAGCAATCTAATCTGTCATATGATTGAGCTTTATATATTTGAAATTGAAGAGAGTTAATTTTTTGAGTTGATATTTTATTAGAATATTGGGACTCATAATTCCATAACATAAGATTGTGAAAATGCCTAAGAGGTAAGGATTTATGCTTGTAGCCCAAAGGAAATAGCTACCTCGAATCCTAAGCTAGGGAGCTTTGGTACAAACCACAAGCACATCCAAAATCTAAGTGAAAGGTGGACATAATGGTCTACATCTATAAGAGAGGATAAAATATCCAACTCGTAGAATCTTTGCTTGGAGGCTCTTGTTGGACTTACAATCACCTGAAGTGGCATCCAACTAACACCTCCTATGCTTTAAATCCATGTGGCCAAGTTTTATTGCAAGATGGCTAACATGTTGTTTATTTAGAAAAAAGACTAAGTTCTTAATCTAATGTAAATTTTATCAAATTTATCTGATTCTTTTGGACTCTTTGTTTTGACACAGGCTATGGGATTTTGTATGCCTAAATGTATAAGAACTTGATTATAGGCCAAATCAAGAGAGAAAGGGGTGTTCTTCCAACTAAGGCTCTCACAAGTTAAGCCTTTATTCTCTCACATTGATGGAAGCCCCCTCTTAATAAGAGTGGAAGAATATGACATGCATAGTGTTATACATACAATCATCCAGCTAAGGGGTTGCTAAATATTTTATTTTCTTGAATTAATTTCTAAGATTTTATATGAAGTTATGAGTTATTTTAAATTTTTAATTATGAGTTGTTAGTAGGATAGAAAATTTATTTTTATTCTAGGAACCTAATCATATCCAAGCCACACATTCAAACATCAATCATTAAAGAAACTATGAAAAGCATGTAATTCTAGTGCACAATCTAAACACAATATTAAACAATTTTATAGACTAATGTAAAAGAATAAAAGGCGGTCTTAGTTCATGTACACCTAAAGAGAAAAAAAAGGGTAGCCAAGTTCTAACCTTATACAACCCGGATTACAAAAATAATACATTCTATGAGAGTCTTCTTTTCTTCATTTCTTCCTTCTCTTTCTTTTGATTTGGTTTGCTCTAAAGGCATCACAGGGCACTTTAAGGACTAAGCCTTCTGACCACTTCTCATCCTAATCCCTCATAATACTAATCCTAATTTCTAATGCAAAATTATATTAAAAATAGAGAAAGTAAATCTAGCTACATCTATAAAATAAATGTTAGCTAACACACCATACAACCCAAGCAGTTATATGAATAATTTAGACTTAGCACCACACACATGGGTAAGCAAGCCCACCTGTCCTAACGTGGGTTATGCTAGGGCTAACAACCTGACAAAAATATTTATATTTTATTACATGACCTAAGCACCTCCAAAAAATATGATTAGGCTAATAACAACATCCATCATGAAACATACACTATAACATCCAGTCTAAAACTTTACATCACAAAATAAAATCCAACATCATACATATAATCAATACATCAACCTAACCTAATTCTAGGGTAGGTGACTTAGTATTCTAGTGTGTGAAAAGAAGGTTTGTGTGATAAGACTTTACTAGCTTCTTTAATTTAAGTTTCAATTTGGAGTTTGAATTTGTTTAAATTTTATCTTTGGGTGATTTCAATTTAAATGATTTAATGATTTATTTTTTTATTTTATTTCACTTTTATTTGGTTAAAGTTATGTTTAGGTTTTCAAGAATGATGAGTAGAATGAATTCCATTTGTGGATGAAACTCACCCAATTCTACATTCTAACTCCTAAAGAGTCTAACTAAGGTCCTTAAGTATCTTAATTAGCCCATTTGAATTTGTGTAATTTATTTGATTTGATTTAGAATTTAGAATTTGAGTTGGTTTGATCCTTATGCATTTTGATTAATTTTAGGTTAGATGTTTCGATTTAATTAAATTTTGGTAATTCGATATCTTTAATTTCTAATGAAGTTTAAGTTTGTTTAATTTCATGTAACTTTGATTTATTAGGTGTTTTTATTTAGCTAAATTTTGATAATTC
Source organism: Cymbidium sinense (assembly GCA_021442155.1). Classification (NCBI taxonomy): domain Eukaryota; kingdom Viridiplantae; phylum Streptophyta; class Magnoliopsida; order Asparagales; family Orchidaceae; genus Cymbidium; species Cymbidium sinense. The sequence continues at coordinate 146,180,314 of CM038221.1, forward strand.
AATATCCTTTAAATTAATAGATGATTTCCTTTCTTTTGGATTTTAATTTAAGATTTTAATTTCATCTGACTAATATCATTTCAATGTTGTTTAGATTCATTGATTTTATTATTTCATTTTAGTTTGGTTTAGATTAGTGAATGTATTCCAATTAACTTATGATTTATTTGAAGTTTAGTGTGTTGATTTTATTTGAATTCCAATTAAGGGTTTGATTTATTGAATTTAGCCATTTAGTTTATGTATAAATTATCTATTAAGTTTGATGATTAATCTCTTATCTTAGTTCAATAGGTTTGTTTATTTGAATTTTATTTTTATTTAACTTATTTTTATATTGATTGGAATTTGGGTCAGTTTGATGACTTTAGAGTTTAGATTTAATTTCAAGTTTATTTAATTTGATTATGATTTATTTTATAGTTTGATTGGATAAAATGAATTGAAAGTTTGCTTTGATTTTAATTGAGCTTGATTATTTATGATTAGAATTTCATTTTAAATTTCATTCATTTATCATGTTTATTAGATTTTAGTTTATGTTTTGATTTTACACATTTTAATAATTAATTAGTTTATCTTATTTAGGTAGGTTGAATTAGATTTAATTTGATCATGTATTAAATTGATGAGAGTCTTTCTTTATTTGATTAAATTTGATTTGATTCTTTATTAATCTATAGGTTTGTTAGGTTCAATGTGATTATATATTAGTTTAGTTAAGAAGTGTGTTTAGGTTAATTATTAAATTAAATAAATTTTTGTTTAATTTTTAAATTGATTTCATATTTATTTAGGATAATGATATAATTAATGACCTAATAATTTAGATTTAATTTAGAATTTGATTGGCATTTAATTGCATTTTAATTATGTTCAAATTTATGTTTGCTTAAGCTTAAGTTTAATATGATTACTTTAATTAACTTAATTAGTTTATTTTAAGATGTGTGATTAAATTAGTAGTGGAGTAATTAAAGATTTGATTTGAGTTTGATTTAAGAATTAATTTTAATGTAATTTATTTAAATCAATTTGGTTCATTAAGATGATGGATTAATTCATTAAGTTTGCATTAATTAGATATTTAATTAATTAAGTTTGATTAATGGTAATTGAATTTTGAATTATCAGATTAATTAAAGATTTATTTAATTATAAATTAATGATTTAATTGACCACATGTGAATGGTTTGATTTAGTAAGTTTAATTAAGTGTTTCACTTAAATTTTAGTTAATTAAGTGCTTGATTAGATTAAATGAGTTAATCATTTATTTTTATTTCAATTAAACTTAATTATTCATAATTATAATTAAGTTTGATTTCATTCATTATGTTCATTAAATTTCATTTAATGCTTTAATTATGAATTTATATTTGATTTAATTGTTAGGTTTTATTTAATGGTTAATTAATTATCTTATTCCAAATGGATGTAATTTAGATATTAAATTAATTAAGTTCACTTTAGCTTCATTTAGTGTGATTTGGTTTAAGGAATATGAAAGAGATTTTAATTCAACCCCATTGCCCATGTGTGTGAGTTAATTTGGTTTAATGAAGAGTCATTAAGTTGATTTTATGGTTTAATCAGTTAATGAGTGAATTAAATGAATTAATTAACCACCTATATCACTTAAGTTAATTAACTAATTAATAATGAGTCAATATGATATGCATATGCTTTGGAAATAAAATCAGCAATGATACTATGAAAATAAAAAAAATGAAATTTGGCTCTAATTATTAGTTAAAGGGGTTTAATTAAGTACTCTTATAACCCTTTCACACATGTAGGCTAGTTATAATTTTCTTAAAATTCTATTAGGTTGTTGAACACCTAAGAATCTATCCAAGAAAATTAGATAAGTTCTGAAATAATTATGATTTCAATTTGATTAATTAGGCTAATTAATTAACAAATTAAACCATTAATTAATCTCAAGTCAAGTGAAATGAACTTAGGGAAAAGAATGGGAAAGAGTTCTGTGGAGAAAAATTTCCATAGAGTCACCTTTCAAAATTATCGTGAAGATGAAAAAGGCAAGCCTATAGAAATTCATCTTTTTAGGATGCCATCTAGATCAGGATGTACTTATTCAAGTGATGGATGCATCAAGAAAATAATGTACTATCTCGAGATAGAAGTCACTACCCTTTAATAGTCTTCACCTCATAAGGGCTCCTAGGACAATGGGTGCATATGCAAGATTCTTCCCCTACTTTATATGAAAAAGTAAACCAGAGTTTATTTTAAACTATTCATTAAGTTCCCTACAAGGGCAAGCCCCCATAGTTAATTACATCCCAAGGAATGAGGATTCTTTAGGAAAACTCTAGATTAAGGTAAATGATCGTTGTCTTCAAAGATTTCAATAAGAAAGGACTATCAATCGATTGATTTATTTTTGAAAGATCAAATGAGATTGATCAAAGTGGGAGTTATTATCGAAGCCAAAATGGAAGATAAGTAGAAAATGCCCATGATGCTAGGAAACCTAGCGAGCATCTCAAACTATCCTATAGTTGGGCTTTACATTTTTGAATTGGTTTAGTTTATTTGAGTTGCATTTTTTTAGAAAATTATGACTTATGATTCCTTAACACAAGATTAAGAAAATGCCTAAGAGGTAAGGAATTATGCTTATGGCCCATAAAGGGGAGAAGCAACCTTACAACCTAAATCTAGGGAGCTTTGGCGAGGGCCAAAAGCACAGTATAAATCTAAAGCAAAAAATAGGTAATTGGTTTGCCTCAATAATAGAGGATAAATCACCCGATAGCTTGGACTTATAATCGCCTGGGGGTGGCCACCAACTAACTCTTCCTATGATTTTAAGTACATGTAAGCAAGTCTTTATGCTTATGCAAGATAACTAACATTATTATTTATTTAGAAAGAGGCTAAGTACTTAAACTTACTCCCTAAATAGACTAGATCATGAAAAGAGCATGCTTCAAATGACCTAAATCTAATGCAATTCAAGTTTCATTTTATTTTCATTTTTAGATAATTATTTTGACTCAAGCTAATAGGATTCATATGACTAATGTATGAGAAATAAAGTTATTGACAAAAATCAACGAGAAGGGAGGAGGTGAGTTTCCACCATGGCTTTCAAAGTTCAAGCTAAGTTTCCCTGGCAAAGGTAGAAGCCCTCCAATTAGGAGTGAAATAAGATGCTGTTGTGCATGATATTGCAAAAGAAATACTCATCCAGCTAAGGGGTTGCTAATTCTTTTATCTTGATTTAAAACCTAACTAGATTTAAGCAAGTATTATATTCTTTTCAAATGAACTATACATTTACAAATCCTATGTGAATCCATATTAAGAGAAGGAAAGAGAACTTCATAATACACATCTTATGCTATCATCAGATGCAAGCTTATAAATATTTATAACTAGCATCACTTTATTTATAATCTTTGATTTATAGGATTTTAAAAAATAATTTTTGGTTTAATAGTGATAATAACCACTCATATTCTTAATTTTAGCCAACACATGCAATTTGACATAAAAGGAAATATTTTATTTAATTAATTTTTGAAAGAAATGAATGCATGATTTTATATGTCAAACAATATTTAGCATGATTGGAAAGAAATAAAGGAATGTAAGCATATGACTTTATTCACCCTAATTAATTCCTAAGGACAATCATATAAAATAAGATCATTTAAAATGAATCAAAATTCTTTAAGTAGATTTTTATCTTTGAATTTGATTTGACTTAGGAAATATGAGAAGGGTTGCTAGTCCTAACCCATTCCCCCATGTGTGAATTATTTTGGTTTAATTTAGAACAATTAAGTTGATTTTATATTTTGATTAGGTTAAGGTATGAATTAAATTCATTAATTTCCCCTTACTTATACCACTTTAACATAATTCTCCAAGTAATTATGAGCCAACATATGATATGCAACCACATGAAAATTAAATCAACAATGCACCTAAGAAATGAAGGGGCCTAATACAATTGGCTCGCAATTATTGGTTAATTAAGCTAAAAAGTTTGATTAAGTACTTTTACTCTCCTACACATGTAGTTTGATTATAATTTCCTTTGGAATTCTCTTAGTTTATTGAACACCTAAGAATCTATCCAAGAATTGAATGATTGAGTTTTGGAATGATTTGGTTTTGAGTTTGATTAATTAAACTATTTAATGAAGTGATTATGCCATTAATTAATTCCAAATTGATTAAGTGTTATCCAAAAGAAATAAACTTAGGGGAAAAGATTAGAAAAGAGGTCCTAATCTCATTCCCTATGTCCATTCACTATTTCATAATGTTTAGCCAACCTAATTAAAAGATTCATTACTATTTAACATGCTAATTAATCATTTAATTAATTAAGAGAGGGGATAAGAATGAAATAAGCAATTCTCTCAATTAGTCAAGCAATAAATTTCATGAAAATTATCGGAGGCATAGGTCATTCCACTAATCAATCTCAGAAAGTTTGGAATTAATTGTTAGAGTAATTAGAGAGTAATTAGTTTAATTATATTTCTAATAAATCTTAAATTAAGTTAAAATTACTATTCAAAATTAATTGATTTTAATTTCCTATTATTCTCCTCTGAATTATGTTTAAAATGAGAATTTATTTGTATTTTTTTAGATTTTTCTACAATTAATTATGAATTTTGAAAGTTTCACCATTAAAATTGGATTAATTAAGCCTAATTAAACTCCTAATCCTGTTGGGCCATGTGGCAGTTGACGCGGTGTGATGGGATTTGTTATTTTAGTTATCACATCCATTAAGTCATTTGCTGAGCACTTTCTCTTGAAAAGACCTAAACTCCCTTATACCTGCTGTTTTGAACAATTACCTCACTAGAGGCTATATCCGGTGCTTCCAACGAAGGAGGTAGCTTTGTCTAGTAGAGACGAAGCCTTGCTGAAGGAATCCAGTTTTGATTTTAAATGGTTTGCTCGGTCGACCAATCTCATCTTTAATGGTGATCGGTCTTGATCGAAGTGGCAGTTCTTGTTGCTTAGAGGCTTAGGAAATGGTTCGATTGAGCTCGACGAGGTGTGGTGAGGGTGTGGGTAAAATGAATTTGGGTTTGGTGTAAAGTGAGGAGGGAGTATTGTTGAATAGCTGCTTTGGCCTTACTGAGGAGAAATGCCCATTGAAGGAGATCTGGGAGACATTGGGAAAGCTCTAGGAGGATTTGAAAATGCTCTCTAGCTGAATGAGAGTGAATTCTCTTTTTGTTTGAGTGAGAATGAAGGGGTATATCTCCCCTTCTTGGATTAGACGATGGATGGCTGATTTGCCATTTTGGCTCAATGGCTTGGATTGGCTAATTCGTTTGAGCTGAAACATGTCCCACATGGGTCATTTTTGGTGGAGGAGTGAGGGAGAGTGGTTGCCCATGTTATTGGTGAGTGAATTTGGTGAGCCAAGTGTCCAAGGGTGATTGAGGAGGTTGGTTTGGCCTCCCTTTGGGTCATGGCCTACCCAAGCTCATTGGGTCATGTTCACCACCCTCCTTGGTGCCCATGTGGACCAATAGATGAGTGCCAAGTGGCTTTGGGAAAGGAATGGCCAAATTCCAAGTGAATTTATTCATGGGATACCCTTTGACCCAAGTACAAAGTGGTCATTTGGCTATGAGTTTGATTTGAGCAGATTTAAAATGATTTAAAAATGGGTTGGGCCAAATTTTAAGTGATTTGGAGTTCATTTGATTTGATTTGGCTCAATTTGACCCATTTGGGTCAAGTTAAGTGAAATTAGTTGACCAATTGGTCAAATTGGGTCAAACCATGGGTTAGGTCAAGTTAAAATGATCATTTGGAGCTTATGGGTATCATTGGTTTGATTTAATTTGGTTTAGATTTAATTTTGGTTCATTTAGGTTCATTTGGGTCAAATGGGTCAAGTTGACCAATTCGACCCATTTGACTCAATTGGGTTAGGTCATGGGTTGGTTTAAGGTTGGTTGATTATTTGAAACATATTACAAGCTTTGGTTTCAATCAATTCTGATTTGATTTGATTTCAAGTTGATTTTACCTTTTGGGTCAAGCTCGATTCATGGTTAATTGGGCTAGGTTTGGCCTAATTTGTCAATTTAAGTTTTGGTCAAGTTCAACAATCAATTTGGAAGGAATTTGATCCATTGGTTGCAATCAATTTGGCTTATGGTAAATTTTAGCTTGTTTAGGTCTCATTTAGGCTAAGTATTGACTTGTTCAAAGGTTAGGTATGACTTAATTTGACCCAATTTGAGTGATTAATCATTCTAATATCATTTTTAGTCACAATGTGAGGATTGGGTGGCCTTGGTTCAACCCAATTTGGGTTGGATTAGAACTTGGTTCAAAAGGGTCTTTAGGTCACTTTGGGTCAAGTGGACCTAAAAGGGTGAATTTGCTTGATCTTGATTCAAGTTTTGTTGAACTTACATATGGACTTATGATGAAAATATAAATCCAATTGCAAGTGACTTGGAGTCAGATGAGTTTTGGTTCATCTGACAATTTCAAGTCAAAAAGGTGAACATGGAGTTAACTTGGGTTAGTTTAATTTTGGCTTGGTGATTGTAGTTTATGTTTATATTTGGGCATGTGATTGAAGGAGTGATTGTTTGAAGAGAAAATCTAAGGGTTTGGATTGATTTGAGAATGATTTTGGACTTTGGTTTGGTGATTTGTGATTTGATTATGAATTTTATTTATATTGTGAATATAAATGAGAATATAAATAATGAGAGAGAATCATGTGAATAAGTGATTTGATTGTGAATTAGCGGGTCAAAAGTTCAAGAAAAGAAAGATTTTGATTTGGTTTGATTTATATTCATTTAATTTGAATGATTTGGATGCCAATTTAATTTATAGTTGTGAGTATAAATGATGGAATAAATGATTTATAAAGAAATCACTTGGCTTGGGGTTGATTTGAAGGGTTTTACTAAACTTATGGATGTGGTTCATAAGGCTTAAGAAGGTTTTGGATTTGAATCATTTGGCATTGGAATTGGATTCATAATTGATTTTGGCTTTGAATCACTCAATTAAGTTGGGATTGATTTGAGATTTGAGAAAATTAATTGAGTTGGGATTGATTTGAGGTTGATTTGGATTGGTTTGAAGGAGTGTGCATGGGCTGGAATTGAGCGATAGGGTAAGTGGTTGCCTTAAGTCCCTAATGCATAGCCTAATCCTATGATAAACCCTTCTAAGTCTCTAGGGTTAGGTTAAGTGTTCACCTAATCACTAGAAGTGTCTTATGACTAAGGAACTCTTAGTGGCTACAAGAGTCCTAGATCTATGATGGGGAAGTTGAAAGCTCATTCCAAAAGTGAGTCGACAATATCTACTAGAATGGTCTTCTAGTTCTGTAAGGGTAATCTTTGGCGATACATGCGATCTTCTTAAGATAGAGGAAGGTTGGGATATCTCCTCCAAGAAAATCATTTCTAAGATAAAATAATTACCCTTATAAGTGCTTGAAGCAACTCAAATCACCAAATCTAAGGAAGGTTTTCAAGTTGCTTAGGACAACTTGAAAGAGGTAATGACGGCCAATCCACCTTAATTTCGGGATAGTTCTGCAATAGCAGTCCGACTCAATCCACCGTTGTAGCTACTACTTCTTCTTCCACTAGCTCCTCTTCTACCAGCATGAGCGTTGTATCAGCGGACAAGGTCATTAAATTCTTTATCCGGCTTACTTTGTTAGATTTCTATCATGTACCTCCACCTAAGAAGAAATCAATGAAGAAAGCTTTCACTTACATCTTGTCCACTTCTGATACTCCTTATTTTATTCCCTTAGATCTAATTAACAATAATAACTCTAGTTTTGATCATTCATCTTCTGATTTAGAAATGGATTTTCCATTCCTGAATCATTTGGGTTCGCCCAATAAGATTGATTTGGATTCATCTGACTCTAATGATCCCATAGGAGAAACTATAAGTAAACCTGATGAGCAGATAGAACTTTCCGCTAAACCATATTATGAAGTTATTGAAGTTAATCTCCGCAGTGGCAAAGTTTTACCTCCTAGGGTAGCATCTCAGCATAAGGGTAAACAAGTCATTAGTTCTAGTGATCAAGAAGCCCCTCCATAGGATGCTTCATCTATGTATATGCTTGTGGAGGACCAGCCCAGAGTTGACTATAATGTCCTTGCTCACCTAAGAAAGTTGTCAGCCAAACTAAGCATATATGATGCCCTTATTTTATCCAAAGAGATGAGGGAATCGTTGAGCAAAGCCCTTCTTGATCCCAAAATATGCTTAGGTTAATTGAGCACTATTGGAGAGGAGGAATATTATTCAAGAGAAGCTCATGGAGTTACATTCACTGATGAAGACCTTTTTTTTGTAGAAAACAGAGCATAACCATCCCCTCTACATCATAGTGGACATGGGCAGATTCAGACTCTCCAGGGTGTTAGTTGATCCAAGTGCATCAGTGAACATTATAAGTCTAGAGACCCTTGCCTACTTAATTGACATCTCTGAACTCTGAGGAGATCGGATGGTGTTGAGAGGATTTAATGAACAAGTCAAGAGGGCTTTAGGCTCTATAGTGTTGCCATTTGAGATAGATGACTGGAAGACAGAAGCTAAGTTCTATATAATCGATTCAGATACATCTTTCACTGCTTTGCTCGATAGGCCTTGGATACATAGAAACAACATGATTCCATTCTCTTTACATCAATACATCAAATTCCAAAGAGGTGGAATCGAGTATTATGCCAAAAGAGACTTGAAGCCATTTTTAGTTAGAGAGGTTGAGATATATGAGGATGCATCCTACTATCTTCCTCCAAATCAAAAAGTCTTTTCTTGCAAACTTGGTAAAAGTTCAAAAATAAAAGAAAAAGAAACAAAAGAAAAAGAAGAAAAATAAAAAGGAAAATAAAAAGAGAATAAAAAAGGAAAAGAAAAAAAAAATACAAGTGAGTGAGAATCACACACCGAGGAAGAAGTAGAGCCAGATATTGGATTCCACCCACATTTTGTTCCTCCATACAAACACATGGGTAGGATGACTCACCCCACCGTGTGGTAGAGGCGGATCTAGAGGGCGTTCAGAGGTGGAAGACCTCCTCCCATTGGCCACCCAATAGAGCTATGTTGACTCACAGATACCCCACTATCCACAGACTTAGAGTCCAACCCGGAGGATGAGTCTCATGTGGTTAGCATGCCGACCAACCCCTTTCAGTGGGTCCCTTTGTAAGTGACATTCAAGCTAGACAATGATGAAGACCAGGCCTCCAAACAAAGCATGAATGTATCTGAACCACTATTATGTAGACAGTCGGACAGGTTGGGAACTTTAGCTCTAACCTCACTTTCTTCCCAAAGTTGAAGGTTTAGTAGTTAAGAGGCCCTAAGTCATCCATGAGATGTCAAGCCAAAGAGATTTTGTTGGGAGCATCATCCTCAAGTCAAAAGCTGATGTAGAACTTGAGGATGATTCATATAAATATTTAATACAATTGCCTTTTGATTGGTATTTACCTTGTGTTCTTAACTTAGCAAAGAAGGGATTAATCCCACATACTTGGTCTAAACATAGGTCGAATTACTTTGAAAGGTTATGGGATAACCAAAACAAAATCTTCAATCAAGACCAAGATTAGGATTCAAGTGGGTGTGATGACAACCATTGCTTAGTCATCACCACTCATTTGAGGTCTGATAGGTTCTTCTCAAATCATGCTAACTCTTATGAGGAGGTATGTTTAGAAACTTTAGATGACCCAAATGAGCTTGAAGTCAGAGATGCACCGCCAGAGTTTGAAGAAGAGATCAGATCAACCATCGATGAGCTCAAAGAAATCAACTTGGGAATCAACAATAATCCACATCGACATACACAGTTCTTATTGAATGAAGAAGAAACCTGACTTAGTTAGCTATTAGGCGAGTTTAAGGGCTACTTCACATGGAGTTATGAAGAAATGCTTATTTATCTCACATAGTAGTCCACAAACTAGTAATAGAACTAATGCTAACATCAAGCAAGCTCCTAGACATGCGATTAGACATTGAATAGCGGTCACTTGAAATCAAGAAATTGATCAATCTTGCTTTATCGGGAAGAAAAATATCCTACGGTTGGCTAGTGTCATCTAGTTAAGAAAAGAATGGCTAAATTCACATATGTCAATTTTAGGGATCTAAATAAGGCATGTCCTAAGGATGAATTTTCACTTCTATACGAATTAATGGTGGACATTGCCTCATCTCATGCATTATTCATGGATGGCTCTACAACAAATCAAGATAGCCCCGAGGATGAAAGAAACTTTTGAACCCCTCAAATCTATTATTATAAGGTCATGAATTTTGGCCTTAAAAATGTCGGTGCTACATACTAGCATGCCATGACTCAGATCTTCAATGAACTCATTCATCATCAAGTTGAGTGCTATGTTGATGATCTAGTAGTCAAAAGCAAGGAAAAGGAAGATCATCTCTTTCAACTTGAGAGTAGTTTTGAATGGTTAAGATAATTTAACCTCAAAATGAATCCCCAAGTGTGCATTTGGAGTAGCTTTGAAAACCTTGGTTTGTTGTCGACACAGGAATAGATCTAGAGAAAAAATCAAGGCTATCTTAGAAATGCCACCTCTAAAGTCTAAACTCAGATCATTCCAAGGGTTGGTGTATCTAAGATGCTTCATTTCCAACTATCGAAGATGCCAACCATTCTCGCACTTGTCAAAAGGATGCCAAGTTCAAGTGGGATGACAAGTGTCGGCATGCCTTTGAAGACATCAAGCACTTGGATCGCCGGTTCTAGCCCCTATCCGGGCAAGCCATTAATACTCTACACCGCATTAGATGACTCCTTGGCACTTTGTTGGCTCAAATTAATGATGAAGGAAAAAATGCTCTCTACTCGGTCATCATCTACTTCTTCTTGAGCAAACTACCCACCTATTGAAAGTATTACTTTAATCTTTTCATCCCAAAAGCTACAACACTACATGCTTTCTCATAAGGTGAATCTGATCTCCAGGATCAATCCACTATAATATCTCATGACACGGCCGACGCTATCCGGACGGATGGCACATTGGTCCATGATTTTATCGCAGTTTGATATCACATTCATACCCCTTTGTGCGATGAAAGGATAAGCACTAGCAGATTTCTTAGCAGCACACCCACTTCTTGCTAATTCCTCGCTTAGTGATGACCTCCCCGATGAACAAATCATGAACGTAGGAGACACTAGCATTCACCACTGGGAGATGTATTTTGATGGTGCGACTTCCTTTTAGAAAGGAGAAGAACCACGATCTACTCTTCCAAAAAAGGAAGGGGTAGGAATAGTTCTCCTAACTCCGAACCATGATGTGATGAGATTCTCATATCATCTATGCAATCCATGCACCAATAATGAAGCTGAATATGAGGCTCGATTGCGGTCTAGAGTTAGTCATCTATGTGAGCATCAACATCTTCAGGGATTCTCAACTCGTTATCAACCAAATTGCTTGGTCCTACAAGGTTCTAAAGCCTAAGCTCCATCATTATCATAAGTACACCATGGAATTATTGGACAAATCCAGGTTACATCGATTCCTCGAGAGAAATTGAGATGCATTAGCCAAGCTTGCCAAAGAGTTGGCATGTTCTGAAGATAAGTCCATTCCAATAAGGGTCCAAAATAGACAAGTCTTATCCCTTATTGACGCTGAACTCATCGAGAGACTCTTTGTTGAAGGGGAGGTTGTCATTGCCAAAGAGGATGAAGAGTCAGATTGGAGGAAACCATTCATGAATTATCTAAATATAGGCAAACTACCTCAAGAGAAGTCATTAGCGCATCAGGTAAAGTAGAGAGCCCTTTCCTACGCTCTCGTGGATGGCACCTTGTAACGACAGTTTTTCGATCATATGTGATTACGTTATCTAGACAAACACAAAGTCTGTAGGATCGTGATCGAGGTACACTCAAGATTATATGGAGCGCATCAATCCTCAAGATGAAGATATCGAGACTAGGATACTACTGATGATCATGCATGAGCGTAGATAGGAGATGCCAATGTTGGTGCGGTGTGGTCTCATCAACCACCCAACATTCTCCTACATTGGCCTCATGGCCATTTGAGTGTTAGGTACCGACATAGTGGGTTATTGATCATCCTTCTTCCAAGGGTCACGGTTCATTCTAGCCGAACTTTTCCAAGTGGTGAGGCAATCCCACTTAGAGGTCACACTCAACATGTGCTCAATTTTTAGGAACCATATCATATATAGGTTGGGGTGCCTCGATTATATCGATAATGATATGCATTCAAGAGCACTAAAATCAAATAGCTTTGCTAGAGATAGTATAGATTGGAGATATTCCACCCATTACCCAAGGGCAATATCTTAGAAATTCAATAAGACTCTCATCCAAATATTAAAGAAGACACTTGATGATAACAAGAGACAGTGGCATGAGCAGTTAGTTGAAGCCTTGTGGGCTTACCGCACCATATACAAAATGCTAACTCAATCTACTCATTTCTTCTTAGTCTATGGGTCGAAGCCATTCACCCAGAAGTCAACTCCCATCATTAAGGATAGGCGTGGGTAGCAAGATTCATAGAAACAGTTGCGGTTAGAAGCAAAGGTATAGAGGAGAGATGCCTTTGGGCATGCCAGAACCTAGAGTTGTACAAAGCCATAATGATTCAAGCTCATAACAAGTTGGTCTGTCTTAGAGCTTTTCAAGTAGGAGAGCTTATTTTAGTTCTAAGGAGACCAATTGTTGTCCGTCGAAAGATGAGAGGCAAGTTTAAACCCACTTGGGAAGGTTCTTTTGCCATAGAGAAGGCCTACCAAGGAGGATATTATCAGCTTATAAATTGTAAGGGAGAGCCCCCAATGCTTCCAATCAATGGGCTCTACCTAAAAAAATATTATCCATAAAATATTATTTGAAAACAATCATCAATAAACTTCTTTTCATATCAAATTCCATCTCTTATGTGTTAGAAATATCTTTCGCTTGCGAATCCACCACGATGTATTTAGGGTAGGTATAAGAGAACCCGAGCGGCATCCTATCCCTACACAAACACAAACAAAACTACACACGATTCTTCAGTGCTACTAGGTTAGGTGTAAGAAAACCCAAGAGGCATCCTATTTCGACTAGTACAACTAAGTTAGGTGTAAGAGAACCAAAGCAGCATATTTTCTTGGTGGAGTCACAATTTCCCCTGTGGTATCATTTTATCCATTCATCTATGTGATTAGGATAGGTGTAAGAGAACCTAAGTGGGTTCCTATTCCTTCTTCAACAACAAAAACACATATCTTTTATCTCAAGCTATTTTGATGTGGGAGCAAGCCCCTGTGGCACCATTATTTGCTCCAAGTCGGGTTGATATCTTTACCTTGTTAGTGTGTCACTGTTGACCTCATTTTTAGAATGCGCTCTCAACCTCTCCATCTTAGACATAGGACTCCTCTTAGATACTAAGAGTTTCTTAGTCTTAAGGCACTAAGAGTTCCTTAGTCTTAAGCCACTTCTAGTGATTAGGTGAACACTCAACCTAACCCTAAAGACTTAGAAGAGTTAGCCATAGAAATAGGTCATGCCTTAGGGGTGTTTGAAAAATTTGCCTACCCTATAGCTTGAACCAAATCCTCACTTCTTTCCATCAAGTCAAATTTCAAAATTCAAACCACTTCAAACTCAAATCAATTCCAACCTAATTGATTTTCACAAATTCAAATGAACTCCAAATTCAAATCCAAATCAAATTCAAACTCAAATCAACTTCAACTCCAAATCTCAAATTAATTTCAACTTAATTCAAATCATGAATCAATTCCAAATGATTAACATTCATGATCAAGTCCAAATCTAAAATCTTTCTTAAGTCACTTTGATTTCATCTTACTTGGCTTAAATCAAATTCAAATCACTTCAAACTCAAAAAAATTCTCATAATCCATTTTATATTGATTTATATTCACAAATATAAATGAAATATAAATTTAAATATCCAAAATAAATTCAATACTCAAATCCAAATCTAATCAAAATCTAACCTATACCCTTTCAATTCAAATTCTTGAACTTGATCAAATCAACCTCAAGTCAATCCAAACCCTTGGATTTTCTTCATGATTCAATCAATTCTTCAATCATGAAACCAAAACTAAATTCAAAACTCAAACCCAAATCAAAACCTATGTTCATTCTTTGAACTTGAAATTGTTAAATGAATCAAAACCCATTTGACTCCAAACCATTTGCAAATGGATTTATATTTCAATCAAAAGTCCATATGTGAGTTCAATAAAACTTGAATCAAGCCTTGATCAAGTCAATTGACCCACTTAGAATCACTTGACCCAAGTGACCTAAAGCACCTTTTTGAGCCAAATTCTAATCCTACACAATTTGGATTGAACTAAGCTCATCTAAGCCTCACATTATGAGCAACAATCATTATAAGATAATCACTCAAATTAGTCAAACCAAGTCAAACTGCCTTTAACCAAGTCAACATTTGACCCAAATAAAATCTAAACTAGCCAAAATCCACCATAGGCACATTGTTTGAAACCATTGATCAAAACTAATTCACGATCAATGTTGGACTTGACCAAGTCATCATTTGAGCTAACCTATCAATTGACCCATGTTGACCCAACTTGACCTAAAAAGTCAAAATGTGTCAAATCTTGATCTCAGCCAAATTGATTGAAACCAATAGGTCAAGTTCATTCTAAATCACTTGTTGCACTTGACCAAAGATTCAATTGGACAACTAGACTCAACCTAGCCCAATTAACCATGAACTTAACTTGACCTAAAAGGTCAAATCAAGCTAAAATCAAATCAAACCAAAATTGATTGAAACCAAAGCTTGCAAAATATTTCAAATGACCAACCAAACCTAAACAAACCCATGACCTAACCCAATTGGGTCAAATGAGTCAATTGGTAAACTAGACTCATTTGACTTAAGTGAATTCAAATGAACCAAAACCAAATACAAATCAAATTGAACCAAAGTAATGATACATGTTGATCTCATTTTTAGGATGAGCTCTCAACCCCTCCATCTTAGACATAGGACTTATTTTAGACACTCAGAGTTTCCTTAGTCTTAAGACACTTCTAGAGATTAGGTGAACACTCAACCTAACCCTAGAGACTTAGAAGAGCTAGCCATAGGAATAGGTCATGCCATATGGGTGTTAGAAAAATTTGCCTATCCTATGGCTTGAACCAATCCTCACTTCCTCCTTTCAAGTCAAAGTCCAAATCAATTTAAATAAAAATCCCAAATCAATTCCAACTTGATTGATTTACTCAAATCTTAAATCAATTCCAATGGATTTTCTCAAATCATGAATTAATTCCAAATGATTGAAAACCCATGATTGAATTCCAAATTCTAAAACCTTTCCTAAGTTACTTTGATTCCATCTTATGGACTTAGCCTAAATCAAATCCAAATCAATTCAAATTCAAGAGATTTTCTCATAACCCATCTATATTCTCATTTATGTTCACAAATATGAATGAAATATAAATTCAAATATCCAAAAATAAATTTAAAACTCAAATCCAAATTCAACCAAAAGTCAACTTAAGCCTTTCAAGTCAAATTCTTGAACTTAGCTCAAATCAAATCTAAATCAATTCAAATTCAATAAATTTTCTCATAACTCATTTATACTCATAAATATAATTGAAATATAAATTCAAATATTCAAACCCAAATTCAACCAAAATTTAACCTATGCCTTTAAAGTCAAATTCTTGAACTTAGCCAAATCAAACTTAAATCAAGCCAACCCCTTGATTTTTTTCTTCATGAATCAATTAATCCTTCAATCATGAAACCAAATATAAACATAAACTTCAATTATCAAACCAAAACTAAATCCAAAAAAATCAAACCCAAGTCAAACTCATGTTTACCATTTGAACTTGAAATTGTCAAATGAATCAAAATCCATTTGACTCCAAATCACTTGTAAATGAATTTATATTTCAATCATAAGTCCATATGTGAGTTCAGTAAAACTTGATTCAAGCCTTGATCAAGTCAATTGACCCACTTAGGTTCACTTGACCCAAAGTGACTAAAGTATCCCTTTTTTCAAATTCTAATCCTACCCAAATTGGATTGAAGTAAGCCTACCTAAGCCTCATATTATGAGCAACAATAATCATGAGATGATCAATCATTCAAATAGGGTCAAACCAAGTCAAACTTAAGGGTTGACCAAGTCAACACTTACCCAAAATGAAACTTAAACTAGCCAAAATCCACCATAGGATAAAATGATTGAAACCATTGATCAATGTTTGAACTTGATCAAGTCATCATTTGAGCCTAACCTAGCCCAATTGGCCACTTGGCCCAAGTTAACCCAACTTGACTTAAAAAGTTAAAATGTGTCAAAACTTGATCTAAGCTAAATTGATTGAAATAAATGGGTCAAGTTCATTCTAAATCACTTGTTGAACATGACCAAAGCCTCAATTGGCCAACTAGATCCAACATAGCCCAATTGACCTTGAACCCAACTTGACCTTAAAGGTCAAATTGAGCTAAAATCAAATCAAACCAAAATTGATTGAAATCGAAGCTCACAACATATTTCAAATGACCAATGAAACCTAAACTAACCCATGACCTAGCCCAATTAGGTCAAAATGATCAAATTGGTCAGCTTGACCCATTTGACCTAAATGAAATCACATGAACCAAAATCAAATATAAATCAAATTGAACTAAGCCAATGATGCCAACACATTTAAATAGTCATATGAACTTGACCCAACCATTGTTTGACCCAATTTGACCAATTGGTCAACTTAGTTGACCATTTCTGATGTACTTCGTTCAGTTACACGTATTGCTCATAAATTAACTTCAAATTCTTTAAAAATTGGAGCAACCCAATTTCAAACTATTCTAAATCTGCCCAAAATGAAATCAAAGCCAAATGACTATTTTATTCCTAGGTATAGGGGTAACCTATGGCCAATCCCACTTGGAATTTGGTCATATCCTTTTCATGGCCACTTGGCACCCTCTTAATGGACCAAGTGGACACTAGTGGTATGGTGCACATGACCCAATGGGTTTGGTCTAAACCCAACCTAAGGCCAAAGGACCACCCACTCAAAATGAGCACATGGGAATCACTCCTCCACCTCATTTAGCACATGGAAACTTCTCCACTACCTCCCTCTGGCCAAACTGAACCACATGACATCCAAAATGGCCTAACCAACTCAACCCATAGGATCAATTTGATCAAAATGGCAAAGCCATGCTCGACTGTCCGATCCTTCTAGGGGGAGATATACTCCCCCTAATTTCATTTCATTTGCACTCAGTCATTCTCGATTGAAGCATAAGAACACAGAGGAAGCAATTGTAAGCTCCCCCATGATCTCCTAAGCTACTTTTATTTCTCCATTTTCGGTTTTCCTTAAGCCAAAAATAAGGGAGCTCAATGCATTTTCAATCTCATTCAATTCTCCACTAGAGCTCAATTCCGCCTTCAAGCACCTTGAGGGGACCCAATCGAGCTCACACAAGTCTTCATCCAAGCTTCCAAGGCACGTGGAGGGAGAGTTTGATCAAGGCATAAACAATTGAAGCCAACTTTGTCAATAGAAAGATCCACTCAACCTCCTCTCAAATCTTTATGAGCTTGTCTCCATTAGATGAAGCTACCTCGACTGGAGCACCGGTGATAGTCTCTAAGCTTTAGGTGAACTTTCTTTTTAATTTGAGCTGTTAAGTTTGTAAAAGATTTATTTTTCCTAAAGAGCCTAATCCACATCCCGCCATACATAAAGCAAAGAATAAACTAGAAAAAAAGCATGCCACTTAATGCAAAAGATAAATAAATCATCAATCAATTTATAAAGCTAATTGTAAAAGAATAAAAGGTTGTCGGGCACCTCCACACAAACCCAAAATATTAAATGGTAGAAGCTCTACCCTTATACAACCTAGATTACAAATGAATTAAATTACAATTAAGGAATTCATTGTTATGGGGTCTTCAAGCTTTATTTTGTTCTTCTTCTCTTCTTTCTTCTTCTTTCTTCTTCTTCTTCTTCTTTCCTTCTTTTGATGGTTGAAAGGTAGATGCTAAGGTTTTCACATGGTGCATAAGATTGGATCTTATGACCAATGCTCATCCTAATCCTCATAACAATCATTCCAAAATCTAATTACATATTTACATGAAAAGGAAAAGAATAAAAATCTAACTAAGACCTACAAAATAAAGGTTAGTTAAAACAAATCACACAAATTCCAAGCATATATATTGGACTTATCACCCCACACATGGGTGATTATGTCCATCTATCCTATTGGATTATGCTTAGAGGTATAAAGCACCTACAAGCAAAAATATTTTTATTTTTATTTATGATAGCATCCTTTAAGCACAATCCCCATAAGATAATAATTAGACTAAGAGCATCCTACCATTCATTCTATGAGCATACACCTAACATCCTATAAAATAAAATATCAAACCATGCACCATAAAAGCTAAGTGGTGACTTAGGCCAATGTGTGCTTTGAAAGTTTGGTGGTATGGGGCTTTAGGTTCAAATTTTTTAAGTGTGACAACTTGTTCAACTTAGAGGAGGGTTTCATTTAAGTTGTTTAATTATTTTGAGTTGATTTTATTTCATATTTTGATTAGGTTCAAGTGAATCCTACAATTAATTACTAAGTTATGAAGAGAGAAAACAAGAAGTGAACTTCTTTTTCCTTCCTTAACCTAAATAATTTTTAAAGTAGATTCACATTTTAGTTTTTTTAGGTGAATATTTTGATTAAATCTTTTAATTAATCCTAAGTTTAGATGAACTCTAAACAAACCTATTCAAAAAGAAAGATATTTTAAGATTAAATAAAATGAATTAAATCCACATAACACACATTACTTCATTTCTTTCCCAACATGTATAACATGCATATGAATGAGTCCTAAGCATATCTATACATACAAATGAGAACATTTAACACACTTTATGATGCATGCTAAGTAATCCATTTATGGAGATTTGGAAATTTAAGTATGCATGATTTTATTTAAGTAGAAAAGGTTTCTTTATCCAATTTTCACATACACACATGAAAGTAAGAAAGGCATAAGTGAGTATACACCATTGTTAACTAAAGGTGTAAGGTACAAGACCTACTTCTACTTAAAGCCTCAACTCGGTTGTTTAGACTAATACCACTTTTTTAAATAGAAACATGTGTATAAAAGAAATGAAATGGAAATGAAAGCAAAAAAGTTGTATTAATTAATTCATTTTGTTTTATGCAATTTATGTATGCAAGTATAGGTAACCCTTCTTAAGTGATAGCATAGGATGAATAGATATGGAATTAGGTAAGTGTTAGGTTCTTTTTCAAATGAACCATGCATCTTACCAACTCTATTCAAAACTATGCTAACATAAAGAGAGGAAACCTATGCTACCTTTATATTCTTTCCACATGCAAGCTTATAATTAAAATATAAGTAGCATACTTTCAGATTTGATAATTGATTTATGTTTTGAAAATAATTTGAATTTAGTAGTGATAATAGCCACTCATATTTCTACTTTAGCCAACACATGCAAATTTGACATAAAGTAAATAATTTCATTTTAAATTTGAATTTAAAAATATGAATGCAAACCACATGACATACAAATTTAACATGTTGGGAAAGACTCAAAGCAAAAGCATGTAAAAAATTCACTTTAATTAAATCTAAAGACATTCTTATGGAATAAGAAAGTTTAAATAAATCAAAATGTATTCAATGTGATTTTTGTTTAGTTTTAAGTTTGATTTAATTTTGAAAGGTGAGATGAGTTTGTTTTCTAACCCATTCCCACATGTGTTTGATATTTTGTTTAATTTTTAGATGATTAGATTCATTTTTATGTATTAATTAGGTTAAGGTATGAATTAAGCAAATTAATTAACCTTACCTACACCACCTTAACATAATTAACCAAATAATTATGAGCCAATGAGATGACATAAAAAAACTCACAAGGATTTTAATTTGTAATGAACCTAATAAGAAAAAGGCCTAATGCAATTTGGCTCATAATTAATGGTTAATTAAGCTAAGGGGTTTAGCTTAAGTAATTTCAAAACATCCCTTCACACATATGAATTGGGTTTTGATTTTCTTAATTGAACTTATGCTATTAAACACCTAAGCATCTACCCAAAGTAGATTAATTAAGTTCTGGAAGTTTTCAGAATTTTTAGAAATTAATTAAGGGGATAATTAATGAATTAACCCTTAATTAAGAGAAGATTAAGAAAAAAAGGGGGTTTAGGGAATAGCTTAGGGGAAATGCCCCAAAATTATTCCCTAAACCTCCTATCTATTGGATTTGACCTTAATCAATCTAATAAAAAAACACTAATCATACCTTAATTATCCTTATATAAGGAGGGTAATTAAGAAATATATGCAATTCCAATTAAGCCTTCAATAAATTCCAAGAAAATTAGGGGAGGCAGATGTCATCCCCTAAAACATACCCAAGAAGTTAGGGATTAATCATAGGCTTAATTAAGAGGTAATTACTAAAATAAAATTTCCAACAAAACCCAAAATTAGAGAAAAGCTTAATTGAAAATCCATTGAAATTATTTTTAAAATATTCTAGGTTGAATTATCTTTCCATAGAAATTTATTTCATATTTGTTTGAATTTTATTGAGAGAGATATGATTTTTAGAAAATTAGAAGATTAATTAGAATTAATTAAGAATTCTAACTAATCCTCACTACGCATGACGTGGCTGGGTCGACGCTTTACATGTCACGCGGGTGAGCATCCCACTTAAACATCCCATCGCGGCGATGCGATTCTACCGCTCGATCAAAGATCGACGCCGTGATCTCCAGCAGGGATAATTGAATTTCTAAACATGGGAATAATCTTGTTTGTCCATCCAAAATGTGCGGATGGATGGCGAGATCGTTCTTCCCTAGGCTCAATAGAGGTCGCCCCATGATCAGGGAAGATCCAGCTCGATTGATCTGGATTGAAACAAAATTTACCAACACCATCTAAAGCCAATAACACATCCAATGGTGGAATTTGCATGAATTGAAAATTCCTTTCACAAAAGACCAACACCTCCTATGCTAGGTGGTCAAAAAATTTTATAGCTCGCTGGAGGTGATCACTGACGCTTAAGATCGATGAGGTAGCTTCGTCTAGTGGAGATGAAGCCCTGTTGAAATTCTTAGGCCTTGGGGTTGAGTGGAATGCTCTACCAACACTCTTAATGTCTCTTGGCTTTGATCCAATTGCTTCTCCTTGTGGGAACTCAAGTGGATGCTTGAGTGTGCTTGGATGAATCTGAGTGTGCAAGAGGAATTGAGTGGTTTTAGTGTGGAGAAAATTGGAAGTTCAAGTGAGCTCCCCTATTTTCTAATGGAGAAAAATTGAGAAATATTAAATTCAAATCCCTCTTAGAATGCTTAGGAAGGCTCTCTGATCTTTCCTAATACTCACTAGGGCTTGATCTAATTGAGGAATGATGGTTTTGCATTGAATTTGGGGGAGTATATCTCCCTCTTGAAGGATGAACGACCAGCTTTTTGCCATTTTGATCCAATTGACCATAGGTTGTTTGATCCATTTGAGTTGCACATGGTCTTGAGGCCTTGAGTGGATTGCCAACCTCTCATGTGCTTGAAATTGAGTGGAAGGAGGAATTGAAATGAGCATGACCTATGGGGTCCTGTCCATTGGGCTCACCCAAACCTTGGGCACCACTCTTCATTAGGTCCCCTTGAGGTTTAGGAAGGTATCAAGTGGATATGAAGATGACCAAATTACCCATGGATTAAGCCAAAATTTGTTCTATGGCCTAGGGGTAGAATGGTCATTATCATTTGATTTTTTTTAATTTGGATATGTTGGGCCAAGTTTCATGAGATTTGGAATTCATTTGATAAGGTTTGGCTCATGTTGACCCATTTAGGTCAAAATGGGTCAACTTCGGTCAAATTAACCAATTGGTCAAATTGGGTCAAACCAAGGGTTGAGTTAAATTCATATGACCATTTGAAATGCTTTGGTATCTTTGGTTTGATTCAATTTGGGTTAGGTATGAATTTGGCTCATATGACTTCATTTAGTTCAAATGGGTCAAGTTGACCTATTTGACCCATTTGACCTATTTAAGGTAGGTCAAGGTAGGTTTAGGTTTGTTAGTCATGGAGTGATTGGTATCTTTGTTTCCAATCAATTTTAGTTATGTTCAAATTTTGGCTCAACATGACCCCTTTAGTGTTGGGTCTAAGGTCAATTAGTTGGTCTAGTTGGCCAATTGAGACTTTGGTCAAGTTTTACAAGTGATTTGGAATGAACTTGACCCATTGGTTTGGATCAATTTGGCTTAGATCAAGTTTTGACACATTTTGACCTTTTAGGTCAAGTTGGGTCAACTTGGGTCAAGTGGCCAATTGGGCTAGGTTAGGCTCAAATGTTGACTTGGTCAAGTTCAAACATATGTCATGAGTGAACTTAGATCAATGGTTTCAATCAATTTGGCCTATGGTGGAATTTGGCTATGTGAAATTTCATTTTGTTGTTGACTTGGTCAACCCTTAGGTTTGACTTGGTTTGACCCAATTTGATTGATTGATCATCCCATGATGATTTGATCATGATAAGAGGCATAGATGAGTTTGGTTCAATCCAATTTTAGATTAGAATTGGCTCATAATCACTTTAGGTCACTTTGGGTCAAGTGAGCCTAAGTGGGACAAATGGCTTGATAAATGCTTTATTTGAGCTTGATTGACCTTGTATATGGACTTATGATTGAAATATAAATCTATTTGTAAGTGGTTTAAAGTCAAATGGGTTTTGATTCATTTGACAATTTCATATTCAAAGGGTGAACATGAAAGGAACTTGGCTTTGATTTTTGACTTGGGTTTTGATTGTGTGATTGAAGTTTGGATTTATATATGAATTAAAGATTGTAGAGTTGATTGAATCATGAAGGAAAATCAAGGGTTTGGCTTGATTTGAAATTGATTTGGCTAAGTTCAAGATTTTGACTTGAAAGGCTTAAGTTGATTTTGGATTTGAGTTTGATTTTGGAATTGGTTTGATTGTTTGAATTTATATTTCATTTATATATGTGAATATAAATGAGAATATAAATGGATCATGAGAAATTTCAAGGATTTGAAGTGGTTTAATCATGATTTAAGTTCATTAAGAAGGATTTGGGACTTTGGAAAATTTTGGAGTTTGGAGTTTGAATTTTGAATTTGGTTTGATTGATTTATTTATATTTCATTTATATATGTGAATATAAATGAGAATATAAATGAGTTATGAGAAAATCCCATGAATTTGAGTTGATTTGATCATGATTTAGGCTAAGTCCATTAATGGAAAATTAAGGACTTAAGAAAATTTTAGATTTGGAATTTAATTTGAGATTTGATTTGATTGATATATATTTCATTTATATATGTGAATATAAATGAGATATAAATGAATTTTGAGAAAATCCATGAGTTTGAATTGGTTTGATCATGGTTTAGGCTAAGTCCATTAAGAGGAACTTAGGAAAAATTTGGAATTTGGAGTTTGAAAAAATAATTTGATTGGTTTGAATTTATATTTCATTTATATATTTGAATATAAATGAGATTATAAATTAATATTGAGAAAGTCTCCAATGAGCTCTTATTTGTAATTTTTTGTTAAGTATTTTATTTTATTTTTATGAATTTTTAAAGTTTCAGGCAATTTAAATAATTTTTGAAATCAGAAAAAGGCAATTTTTGAGTGAAATTAACTCATGGATGGTTTTAGTGGCGTGATGATCAAAGCCTTGAGTGGAGAAAAGCCTTAGTGAACCTAAACGCACCTTCCTTTGAATGATGTATTCTTTAAGCTAGCTTCTCGGAATGTCCATTTTGATGTTTTAGCTCAAGAGAAGTGGGAAGTGAAAGTTGTTTGGGGGTTCCAAGAGACTCTCTAATGCCAAAATCAGATCCCTTTACTATCTCTATTCAACCTCTTTTAATGGTGGCCAAATTTTGAATAAATGTTATGGGGAGGTGGTTATGATGGATGATGGCTTGATTGTGGACTTTGGATTTAGCTCCAAAGTCTTTGTGCCATATGAGCCCATGAATGCAAGTGGAGAATTAAATGAGGTTAAGTGGAATTATGAGAGAATCCATGACCAATTGGATTTTGAGGCTGATCCCAAATGGGTTTGTTGACATCCCAATGGGTCAATTTGAAATTTGGCTCAATTTGTCATCATATTTGGATCATGTCTTTGACCAATTGGTCAAATAAACCAAGGTTAGATGTTCAAATGATAATTTGAAGAGTTTTGGTATGATTAATGATTTAATTGGCTTAGAATTGATATTGGCTCATTTGGAATCAAATGGGTAAATGAAGACCAATCAAACCAAATTAGCTTAGATATGGGTTGATTCATGTTTAATTAACTAATTGAATATGAATGTGGTTTTTGTTCAATCAAGATTTAATTTGAATTTTTGGCTAATTTGAGAAATAAATTTGCTTTTAATCAATTCAATGTAAATGGCTCAATATGGATTTGGTCAAGTTCAATAAATTTAGAATGAACTTGAGCCATTGGTTGAATTAATTTAGATCATGATTTGACCCAATTTGATCTTTTTTCCATTGGTTCAACTTGGATGTCCAATTGGGATTATTTTTCAATTATGGTCAAGTTATTTAAATATTGATTTTGGGTTGATCCAAATCATCTTCAATTTAATGTGGATGAGTTTAGGCTAGTTTTGGTTCACACATGATGAAGTTTTACTTGGTTTGACCAAAGATTGTAAATTAATTAAGATCATCATGGTGGAAGGTTTTGGTGAGCTTAGTTCAATCAATTTATGATTGGAAGTTAAATGGGTCATTTAGGTCAAAATCAAGTTGGTCAATTGGTTTTAATTGATTTAAGTTTAGTGGGACTTATATGTGAGTTTAGAATTGAAATATAAATCAACAATCAAGAGTAAAATGGTTTTGCTAAAGAAGTCAAAAGAAATTATTTTGCCTTTTGACTTAATTTCAATTTTGATGATTGTAGATTTCATTTATATTTGGATGTATGATTGAAGGAATGATTGATAAAGAGAAAATCCTTTAGTGATGATTTGGATGAAATTCTAAGTCCAAAGATTTAGCTCAAAGTGCTTTAGGTTTAGATTTAATTTTGGATATAGTTTATTGAATTTAGATTTCATTTATATATGTGAATATAATTGAAGAAACAATTAATTTGTAATAAAATGATTTTTTAAGATTTTTGGTTCTTATAAATAGGCAAAAGGGATTTTATTTTGATTTAGTTTGATTTAGTTGATCATTGATATGTATTTCATTTATATTTGAATATAAATGAAAGAATAATTGATTTATAAAGAAATAAATTGAATTCTATTTGATTTAAAGGGTTTTAAGCTATAAATAAAGATTCATACTTGGGAAAGATTTGAATTTGATTTGGTTTCTCCACTTCAAATTTGGGATATCAATTTGAATTTGAATGGTTTGGTTCAAGATTTGAATTTTGATTGAAATGCTAGATTGGATTTAGCAGAATGATTTAAGCTCTAAGGATATTTAAACCACATTAACCCTTCAAGTCTAAGTTTCACATAATCACTAAGTGTCTTAAAGAGCTCTTAGTAAAGGAGTCAAGAAGAGGAGGTTGAGAGCTCACTCCAAAGTGAGGTCAATAAAAGATCCTAGGTGTGTAACTGACAAGGCACACAATTGACCAAAATGATCAACATCAAGATTACAAACACTAAAATGATCATACCTGCCTGAGGTAGATAGAATCAAGATCTATATGATAACTTTTATGCCAATGGCAGAAAAGAATGTTGATTGAGTACATGAACCTTCCACAAAGGGTTCACATTACTACAGGATAAGAATTTGAGTTTTATTGTGATTATGATTTTTTGTATATGCTAGGATAAGAATATATAATTTGATGGGGATCAAATTGATTTTAATTTGTTTTTATTTTAATTGATGTAGGCACATTTGGGATATGTGCTCTAACCTCTATTAAAATAAGAACCTTCCACTAGAGGAAATTAGCTATTCGTTAGTGGAGGGTTTGATTAGATTTCTTTATTTGATTAAAGAAGGAGGTTGGTTTAATTTGTTATGGCTCTAGGGAGAAGAGTTCTAGATTAGAATATCTGTGGGATGTACATAAGATTTGTTTGATTTGAAAGCTTCTTTGGCTAATTTGTCTGTAGAGAAATTTAGTCCAATATGTTTAATTTATTTTATTTGAGAGGTTGGTTTTGAATTTAACTTATTATGGACCCTATTGGTGTGTGATGGACCACACCAAATCTCTAATTGCTGATTTAATTCCAAAGGGGTATCTCGCCATAGGACCATCTAACTTAAAGGGTTGCCTTTCCAAATCTTAAAGAAAGCATAGTAGACTTACATCTTCAAAAGTAGGACCCATTGGGGTGAAAGGATCTATAATTATCTAAGGTGACTACTAAGTGAGCACTGTTGGGGATCTTACCTCAACTCAATAGTAGTCCTGATGATTAATTTGATTTTAATTTCATTTGATTTAATGTAATTTGATTTAATTGAATTGGTGTGTTATGTTATGGACTCATGATGGAAGAGAAGGATATGAATAAGCCTTAAATTTACAAATCAAAGGTAGTCAAATCCACAAGATAGACTATTCAAATTACCTTTTTGGTGCAATAAGCATTAAGAAGAAAGTAGCACTTACATCTTCCAAAGTAGGATTAACCATTGGGGTGATTTGTCATGCAACAAATCAATCCGAAGTGACTATTTGAATGCCATGGACTATATCACTCAAGAATAGTCAAAATTAATTTAGTTTTAGTGACATCTGTATGGATCTACAAGAAGGTGCTAAAATTATAAACCCTTTTAGATTTCCAACCAAATGGATAGTCTACCAAGAGGCGAGCTAACAACCCAAAGGGTGCCTTTAGTTTGCAATGGTCAAATTACTAAATTTGTGACTTACAACTTTTGGATAAGGAACCAATGGGGTGAGCTATACAATAAATCAACCCAATCTTGCGTCAATTTAAATTTGGGAGAGAATGCAATATTATATCTCCCAAAGTAAGGACAGGTGACCTATTGGTGGCACAACAGTCAAACCCAAAGAACAAAAGAAAGAGTGCTTGTGAAATTATCTCAACTCAAGTAGTGAATTTCTATAGAGTTTCAACTCTATAAAGATGTGATGCTTGTTTGAAAGGCATGGGGTTTTTCCTAATCCATAAGCAAAAATATATTTTTTGTTTATATATTTGTGTGGACCCTATTGGTGTGCTAGAGACCACACTGAGAAGTGTTGAGCTCATTTTTGTAACAGGTCATTTTAGTAATGGGAAGAGCTCAAGTTCAAATAGAGATTTCCTAATTCAATATTCAAGTCATTATGCTTACTCACTTAGGAAATGTATTTTGAGCTAAATTCAATCTACTTGGTTTGATGTAAAATCAAGTCAAATATCCAACATAAATTAAAACAAGTAAATCAATAAAAATATAATGGAAATTCAAAGTCAAACCTAAACTCAACTCTAGTCAACCTAGGATTGACTTAAGTGGGCCCACTTGGTCAAAAAGTCAACCCATTAAAATTTGACTAAATTTAATCATTAAAACTATTTCAAATTCTCAAATGAATATATGTGATCACAATGACAAAGAAATTTGAGTCCATTAAGGCTAGGATTAGGTAACTTAAATCCCTTAAATCAAAATGACCTAAATAGTCTACATTGAACTCAAACCCAAGGAAAATTCAAATCACTTTCAACCAATGCATATGGGATAAAGATTAATCCTCTTAAGCCTTGATAATGAGGGAATTAAGTGCTAATTAATCTCCCTAATTAAGCTATGGAACAAGTGAAAAACTAAAAATGAATTCACCAAGAGAAGGTAAAACATTTTCCCTTCCCTATCTCCCCACCCTTTAGCCTATACACTTATAATAGAGAAGGATCCAAAGAGCATCCAGTTCCATCCCTTTCCAACCAAAACAAGAAGAGTTACACATAACCCACGTCCAAACATGAAAATCATACATAGACACAACCTCAAGCTCAATTGAGGATCCCATTACCTTCACCAGTGAAAACCGAAACCAAACCACCCTTCCCCCACTTCCCAAGACACCAGAAAGTGGGAGAAGTACCAAAGTCAACTTGTAGGAAGCTTAGCTTGGTCTAGGGATCAAGTTACCAGGAATAGATCCAATTCCTTTGGCATAAGACCTTCTCTTGAAGTATTGGAGCTAATCAATCATCCGCCAAGATCCAAGAAAGAGGTGCTATTAACAACTTCATTTTCTTTTAATGGATTTCAGCTTTGGTCATTTTCACATAAAGCTTGATCTATAGTAAGATCAAGTCGTATGGATTGAAAGAAGAGCTTTCAACGATCATGTAGCAATTTAAATCGTGTGATTTTGTTGGCTATACTAAAAGATATTAGCAAAACACCATGGACGGTTCTCGGCTCCCGCAGAGGTTGGGGGAGACGAAATCATGACCGCCCTTTTAAAAGAAATGAAGCGTGATCTAGGCACCGCTAATTAAAGTGCTTAATCAGAGTAACCTAGACCATTCGATTTTTGATCAGACGGCCCACAGGAGATCCCACGTTTTGGCCTTGGGTGATGCGGATGCCACGTGGCTTGGCATGGACCAACCCCCGCACACCACTGGGTGACGCCACGCAAAGCATGTAATGAGCTTATGCTTGGACCCCTCACTTAAAAACCATTAGTTAACGGCTTTAAATAATTAAAAATTACAAAAAAATTCTAAAAATCATAGAAAATCAAAGGAAATTAAAATTTCATATGCTTAACCCTTAAATTAATTAAATTAATTAATATTTAATGAAATAATTAGAGAATTTTAATCAAACAACCTTAAAATAACATAATCAACTTCAATAAATATTAAAATATCACTAAAACTCAATTAAACCCAATAATCCCTAAATTGACCTAATTAAATAATTAAATAAATTAAATAATTCAATTAAATAACCTGAACTTAATTAAAGCATAGCAAATCAGCCAGTTAATAAAAAATTAAGAATAAACCCTCATTGGAAAGGTATTTCATTGAAGAATTTATGAAGAATAAAACCCTTAACTGAACTCAACAAATTGGGCTTAATTTAGGTTTTAATGAAATAATTAAAATCTTAATTACTCGTTAATTACAAATCTAATCAAGATGAAACTTTGAACACTTAAAATTGGCATGTAGCCCCACTTGCCGGAAAACTTTCAATCCCAATTGATCTATGGATTAGGAGTTGTTAAATTTCTAAATCCTTAAGTTAATGTTAATCAAATATTAAGTTAAGAAAAATAATTAATCCATTAAATTAAATGGTAATCTAAATCAATCTTAATCAAACATCAAAAAACTATTAAGGAACTTCTCTAAATTTTCTAAGTCAATCAAAGTAATATAAATCAATCCTAGGATAATGAAATAAAACCTTAGGTTATTAAAACTATTAATTAACCTAAACATTAAACTTTGAATCAATGAAATTTAATGAAACCACTCATCTCTAATGAATTTAAGAATGAATGTAAAATAATTAAATGAGATCAAATAATTAACCTAAGTACTTTATAATAATTCATGAACAAACCTAAGGTACTAATTCATATTAATGAACTTAAACCTTTAGCTTACAAATCCATAACTAAACAACTTAAGTTAAATTGAATGAAATCAAACTTTAATCTAAACTCTTTAAATTAACTTGAACTAAATCAAATGAAACCAACATAGCTTAATTCAAAATGAAACAAGTCAAATAAATTAAATCAAACAAAGTAATTCAAACAAATGAAAGAAACATAAAACCAATACAAACATAAATACCATCAAAAGGATTAATTAAGATACTTAAGGATCTTAGTTAGAATTTTCATTAGGATTTAGGATGTGGAATAAAGTGAGTTTCACCTAAAAATGAAATCCATTCTATTTCTCATTCTTGAAAACTTAAATATTACTTTAACCAAATAAAATAAACATAAAAATGGAAATAAAACCACTAAATCATTTGAATTGAAACCAAGCAATGGTAAAAATTAAACTAATTCAAACTTCAAATTTAAACTTGAACTTAAAGGAGCCTAGCAAAGCCTTGCCATACAAACCCCTCTTTTACACACACTAGATCATTTAGGTCACGAACTCTAGAACTAGGTTAGATCATTCTGTGATTTTTTTTAATCTTTTGTACTGTGCTTCACATGTTTAGGTGATCCATTGCTTTGGATTGGATTCCTAGGCTTGTGTGTTTGTTAGATTGGATGTTAGGGCATTCTTTCTAGATTTAACACTATTTTTTGTAGGGGTTGTGTTAAAGGGGCCACTGCAATAAATAAATCAAAATATAAAATTATTTTTGTTAAAAATCCTTAACATAAACCATAAGATGTGGGCTTGGCAAACAACTAATGCTAAGCCCATATATTTGTGAAAAATAAACTACTTTGTGTGTTGTGTGTATTTCCTAACATCTGTTTCACAGAGCTTAGGATTTCTTTTGAATATTAAATAAATTTGAGCTTATAATTAGGTTAGGATCTATCTAGGATTAGAGTTGACCCTACCGAGATGGTGCTGGTCCCTATGGAGTCCAATAGATGTCCCTAAAGAAGGAGACTTTCCTGGAGAGAAGGCCCATAGATCTAAACTTGTAGATCTAGGTTGTTGTAAAACTTGGTCCCATTTTCTTTGGGGTGTACAACATCTACCGAGATTGCCTTTTCTTATATAATTTAATTTGGCTTGATTTATTTTGGGTGTGCAATAGAAATAACATGCATTTTTAGGTTTATTTTGTGCTATGTTTGTGCTGTAATGAATGCCAAAACGTAGGCTCATAGGCTAAACTAAATTTTCTACCCAACTAATCAATCAAAACATAAAAATAAATATAACTCATAATCTTCTCATGAAAGCCTAGGTATTAAAGCAAGATAAAATATGTAACAACCCCTTAGCTGGATGTTGAAATCATGCATAATGTTTCACTCTTGATTAAGGAATGGCTTCCATCTTTGCCAGAGAACCTGGCTTGACCTTTGAGAGGGAAAGAACACGTTATTCTAATTTGGTCTATAACCTTTTTCTAATAGCATGCATTAGGAATAAATTGCATACCTATGGCCTAAAATGAATATTGAGTCAAAAGTTTAATAGAATATGAAAAATATGCATTAGATAGATGCATCTTCATACCCTACATGATCTTAGGGATTAGGGAGTAGTCTAGGTTCATAGATTTCTTTCTAAAAATAAAACCATCTTGCATTCATTTGACTAACTCTATGAATTTAAAATGCGCTTAGGTGGTGTGCCTTCTGAAGATTGTAAGTCTAAGAGTCGTGGATAGGTTAGTTCTCTCAAGTGAGGAGAATGGCAATGATTCCCAAAGATAGAACTAGGTCGATCCGACGTGTTAGAAGCAGACTAGGTTTCGAAGCATCCTTTTTATGAATAAGTCTTCAACCCTAGGCATTTATGCAGTTTTATGATGCTAGAATTTAAGTCCTAGATTTCTAAAAAAATGACAACTTGAAATCTAAAATTAAATCCCAAATTTGATGCCCAATCATAAGATAATTGAAATGTCTATCGGTATCCCGATCAATGTATTTCCTACTCTTTCCCATTTGACTCTTTAAAATAACTCTCTCTAATTTGGACATGTCCTAATTGAATTTTCAAAATCAATCTTTTGAAAACTATCTTAGTAGTCTTTAAAAATAACCACTTATTTCTTTAATCGAGATATTCTGGAAGAGACTCTTCCTAAGATGTAATTAACTATAGGCTTGCCTTTATAGGAACCATGATCCTAGGATAAAATAAACCCTATTCTACTTTTCCATGTAGTTCGTGGATAATACTCACAAAAGACCCATTAACCTTAGAGTCTTTTATTGAAATGATCAATCCATTACAAGAGCATGTTTATCTGTCAAGATAATATGTTTACTCTTTAATGCCGTATTTGGTCATCTAAATAAAATATTTCTAAACTCTATATGGTGATATTTCTTCTCTATTATAGAGAAAACACCAACATATTTTTTGGAGACTTCGCTGGGGAATGATTCCTATCTCCATGTTTAGAAATAGATGATTATTTCTATATATTGACAGTGTACTAGTGTAAGTCACAGGTCGTGACTGTCTTTCTTTCTGTGGATACTTCTCCATTTAATCCTTGGTTGAATTTATCTAACATCTAGAAACAAAATATGAAATGAAATAAAAAAAATAGAGTGAGAGAGAAAATCTTGGCCATATTATTGGCTAAAATATCTGAGGTCAAAACTATTTTGACCATATTCTTCTTATTTTGCATTTTTAATAAAATTTTTTTCCTAAAAATAGGAAAATGGTTGGCTAGTTGATCCATGCAGCTACTTCTGGCTTTAGCTTTTTTGTTGATAATAGCCGCTTACTTGATGGCTCCATCATCAAATTTGGGACCAGATTTGAAAATCTCAACATTACTGCCAATGGAGTGACCCTTGCTCCTGCTGTTGAGGCAACTCTAAAAAAATAAGCAACCTAGTCTAGAATTTTCTAGTGTTTCTTTTCTTGATCTTGTTGGTGATAGGATGCTTACTAGCCAGACTATTGAGAGAGTCCAATAGGGACCCGTTCAAAAGAAATCAAAGATGCCCACTTCAGAGGCATTTCCTGCTCTAGTACCCTTGAGCACCTTTGAAGTAGGTTCCACCTCTAAAATATCTAAAATGGCCAAAAGTCAGAAGAAAATTAGAGGGAGGAGACTCAAGAGGATAGCTCTTAGGAAGAGGAAGAGAGATATGCTAGACATGGCTAGCTATGAAGAGGATGGATATACTCTTCTAAGACTTCTCCACTCTTAGGTGGATGCAGATTATACCTATTGTCTACTGCCCTAGAGGAAGAGGACGTGATAAGGATTGCTAGTTCTCCACCCCGTCCTTTCATCCATCTTGAAAAGAAAAGCTTTAAACAAGTAAATAGGGAATCTGAAGGTCAACTTCGTTACACCTTACATAGGATTCCTAGATCTTCTTCCTACACTAAAGAAGATCTATTAAGAGCCATGAAACATCAGACTTCTTAAAATCTAGCTAGAGAACTTTCAGGAAGAGCTGCCACCTTCTGTCATCAAAAGAAAGGGAAGGAGGTCATGTCTGATAGGAGGAAACCTTCTTACCCTATGTCTATAGTATCAAGGCGATATCTTCATCCGGTGCACTCACTTACATGGCATAGAGATCAATACTAGGTTAGAAAAATGATAGGACTTCCTAAGAAAAGAATAAAAGGGTTTATATTAGAAAGTCCCTTCTACCGAGCATAGATTCCTTCACCACCCTTACCTTCTTCACCTTTAGAGAGATCTTTATTAGCCTAGTGATGTGCCTCTATTTTCATCACTAGGGCCTTCGGTTACATTCATTAGATGTTCCTAGTAAGGGAATGAATTCTTCTCATCCATCTCCTTATCTCAGGGAAATTACTGATGATAATCACTTAGGCCTGGGAGCCATCCTCGAGAGTATCCCTACATCTCAGGAGAATGTGAATGAATTATTTGAAGTAAAGCCAATAGAAATTTGTGAACCAATGGATGTCATCTTAGACAGTAATGGTGTTCCACTCTTTATTCAAAGAAGAGATGGAAAATATTATTAAAGAAGATGAAGAAAAGAAAAATCAAAAATAAGTTTTGAATATTTTGATCATGAGCAAGATGACCTATTGGATGATAATTTAGTGTTGCCAATAGCATATATCTACATGGTTCACACCAGAACATCTAAGAAAGAGCAAGAAGAGACACAAGAAAAATCTGCTTTAGCTTCAACCTAACAGCTTATCCTTTAGCTTCAAAAGAAGGATGAGCAAATTGATTCTATGAATAAGAAGATGGAAGAGATGATTGCTACCATGCAATCACTCCAAAGTATGATTCCATCTTCTTCTTGACCCCATCAAATTGAGCATTCAAATTCACTGCATCCTACCGATGATTTGAGGTCCAGTTTGGAAGACTATTGACAGAATCAAAACCTGTGTAGTACCTTCCAACACTAAACTAAAGACATTTGTAGAACAACAGGTGAAAGAAGCATTTGCACTCGCACAACCTGACTCCAAAGGTAGACCATATCCTGGGGAGTTTGATTCCATTCTTTATCCTAAAGGGTTTGTATCCCCATCTTTCAAAGTATTTGACAGGACTGGAAATCCTAAGCAACATTTAGCTCACTTTCACACAAGTTGTTGTAATGTCAGAGGGAGCGATGCTCTTTCATTTAGATAGTTCATTAGCAGCTTGAGGGGAGTTTCTTTTGATTGGTATGCTGATTTACCAATGATTCGGTGTGCACTTTCACCGAATTAGAAGAAAAGTTTGTGAAGAGATTCACAGGTGTTCAACATAATGTTACTATTGGAGTCCTAGTGGTAGCACATCAGAAGTCTGGAGAGTCTCTGGTTGATTATATTCTTAGATGGAGAATCCTCAGCTTAAAATACGAGCCTCAATTACAAGAGCAGCATACTATAGAGATCCTCCTCAAGAACATACATGGCCCTATAGCCTTCCTACTCGAAAGATTTACTATTAAAACCTTCAAAAAAATTTTAAATAAAGCCTCTAATTTATAAGAGAAAGCTCCCAGGATGTTGTTATTAAAAGACCAATCTGAGTCATCTAGGCCTAGGAAGCCTTTAGAAAGAAAGAGCAATATCTCTGCAGTGGATAGAGGGAAAGCTCCTATGCAAGTACAATCAGAGCGAGCTTCATCTTATGAACCACTACAATAATATAAGTCATTATTCCTTAGGAATTTTTCAACTAGTTCTTTCTCAGAAAGGATGAACCAAACTTATTCTTTTAAGAAAAAGGCAGTGAGAAAAATTTTCAAAAATCAAATGAAAAAGCAATATTTCAAACTTCCTCACCTGAAAAGGCTAGAAGAGGTAGGAAAAGTAAATGATCCCAATTATTGCCCATATCATCAGATGTTGGGGCATACCATTGAGGATTGCTTTTTATTCAAGAACTAGTTTGAAAGAAATTTTAAGATGGGATTGGTGACTATTCCAAATGAGTACCTTGTGGACCCTATGCATGGGTCCATTAAGGTTATAACTGATAATTCTTCTCCCAATTCTTCATATCAAAATGAATGGGATATAGCTTTATCCTGTTCTACAAAGAAACATATGATGAAAAATTTAAAACTTGCCATGGATCGACATCGAGGTGATCACTTTGATCCATTGAGTCTAGAGTATGAGTTCCACCTCACCTCAACATTTTCAACCACAAAAGATCAAAAGTGTGAGGGAGGGACATCTATCTAGAGATAGAACTCTATGATAAAGATTGAAAGATGGTACCATATAAGCCTTTATCTTTATGTACTTTCAAAAGAATGAATAAAAAAGTCTCTCGATAACATTTATTACATTTATGCTATTTTTAATGAAAATGAGAATGAAAATATTGAAAAATTTAATATAAAAAAAGAAGAATCTCATGATGTTTACATGACTCAGGGCCAGAAACTTACATGAAAGATTTGCATGGTGGCCCACTTATTATAGATATAGAAGTAATCATCATCGAAAAAAGGATGGTCAAAATGAGGAAGTTGATTCAACCTTGGAGATATTGTTGAAGTAAATCTCCATAGTGGAAGAGTCTTACCACCTATTTACCTCCTACTCAGAAAAAAGAGAAGCAAATAATGGATGAAAACCCAAGTTTAGATTCCTTACTTAAAGAAATACCAGCAAAAATAAAGGTTCCCAAAGTAGATTATAATGTTCTAGCCCATCTCAGGAAGCTCCCTGCTAGATTAAGCATTTATGTCGCTTTCATTCTTTTAAAAGAAATGAGAGAGTCACTGGTAAAAACATTACTTGATCCAGAGATATGCCTGACTCAACTAGCAGCTACTTTCTCAGAAGAGGCCTGCTACTTTAAGGTGATCCTAGGAGTTATTTTCTCTAATAAAGATCTACTTTTGGGAACTAGTAACCATAACCGTCTTCTCTATATTGCTATAAAAATTGAAAATATAAGACTATCAAGAGTTCTAGTAGATCCTAGCGCATATGTTAACATTATGAACTCTAGAACATTAGCATTTTTAAAAATTGATAGTAGAAGACTTAGTTATGATAAGATATCGTTAAGGGGCTTTAACGAAATAAGTGGAAAAGCTTTAGGTTCAATCACTATATTATTAGAAATAGAATGATTGAAAACTGAAGATAAATTTTACATTATAGATTTAGAAACTTCATATAATGCTCTCTTAGGTAGACCTTGGATCCATGAGTATAAAATGGTTCATTCTTCACTCCACCAATGTATTAAGTACACTTGGGATGGAGTGGAATATGTTATAAAAGAAGATATACACCCATTCTCTATTCATGAGATTGAGTTCTATGAAGTTGTTATTTACTACATGCTTAAGAAACCTAGATTTAATTCTATAAAATCAATCATTATTGAAGCACAAAGTACAATAATCAAGAAAGATGAAAAGAAAGAAAAGGAGGAAAATGAAAAGAAAAAGAACCTCCAATAATTCATATTGATTTAGAATCCAGCTCAGATGAGAATCCCATTGTAGAAATGCTTCAATAAAGTTTGAGATTTCTTAGAATTATCGATGAGGAAGAAATCAAAACATTAAAGGAAGAGTGAACTATCCACATATGAAAAATTGAAAAATTATGTAGATACTTTAACTTTGACTCCTCTAAATTAAAATAAAATATCTCAATTAGAGGTCAAAGTAGCCCCTAACTTATCATGAGAAGTGGGGATATCAGTAAAATTTTATTCTATACCCGGTCCTTCAAGCAGAAGGAGATGTAAAGCTTGAAGAACCATCTTTCAATGAAATAATAGAACTTTTTTTTTATCGATATTCGACTTGTGTAAAGAATTTTGTGAAACATAATTTTATCACAAATGTTTGGTCCAAAGATAAAGCCCAACTCATGGAGAGTTTATGGAATGAAAAACATAGAAACTTTCATTCCAAAGCTGCAATTGGGTTTGGTACTATTGAATCATTTGATGATACAGAGCATTGTTTAATGATAAGTAATCATCAAGTAGATAAACTCTTTGAAGTCACTTCTACTTTTCTAGAAGACTCATTCATAAAAACTATGGAGGAATCCAAAGATGATTCACTTCAGAATGCACCTCCTGAATAAGAGGAAGAAATAAAATCTGCTATATATGAATTAAAGGAGGTTAACTTAAGAACTCTTGAGAACCCAAAATTGACTTTTATTAGCTAGTTGCTGGGTCCAGAAGATTATGACGAGTTAATCACTTTACTCTTTGCGTATAAAGATTGCTTTGCCTTGAGTTATGATGAAATGCCAGGTTTATCCCAGGATGTGGCTGTGCACAAACAAGGAATTAAACCTGATGTCATCCAAGTGAAGCAGACTCCTAGGCGAATGTTCCTAGAAGTAGTGCAACAAGTGATCATTGAAATAAAGAAACTAATTGAAGCTGGCTTTATACAAGAGGAACAATACCCTGATTGGGTAGCCAACATAGTTCCAGTAAAAAAGAAGAATGGTCAAATACATATCTGCGTTGACTTTAGAGACTTATATAAGGCTTGTCCCAAACTTGAGTTCCCTCTGTCTATACCTGAACTCATGGTCGACATAACCTCCTCACATGAGATCTTTTCATTTATGGATGGATCATCTGGTTATAATCAAATTAAGATGTCCCCAGAGGATGAAAAGCATATGACATTCAGGACTCCAATAGAGATTTTTTGTTACATGGTCATACCATTTGGTCTCAAAAATACTAGAGCTACTTATCAAAGAGCTATTACTAGAATGTTCGATGACTTGATTCATAATCAAGTTGAATGTTATATCGATGATTTAGTCATTAAAAACAAAATAAAATAAGACAATTTTTATGATTTACATGTCATTTTTCAACGATTGCACCAATATAACTTAAAGATGAATCCTCTAAAATGTGCCTTTGGAGTTACTTCAGGGAAATTCTTAGGATTTGTAGTGCAGCATCGTGGGATAGAAATTGATCCAAAAAAGATAAAAGTTATTATAGAAATTCCACCACCTAGAAGTCTTACATAGCTAAGATCATTCCAGGGAAGGCTTGCATAAGGAGATTCATATCAAATTTATCTAGAAGGTGTCAACCCTTTGCATTATTGAAGAAAGATTCCAAATTTATTTGGGATGGAAAATGCCAAGGTGCCTTCAAAACCTAAAGTGATATTTAATGAATCCTCATTTTGGCTTCACGTGAACTCCATTAATAATCTGATGAATCTGGGGCTTTATTAGCTCAAACAAATGAAGAAGGAAGGCCCTTTAATATCTAAGTCGCTGTGCTTATCCCAATGAAAAGAATTATCCTCATATTGAGAAACATTGCTTAGCCTTAATTTTTACTGCTAAAAAACTAAGGCATTATATGCTTTCTCATAAGGTCAACCTCATTTCAAGGGTGAATGTTTTGCAATATCTCATGACCCGTCCAACGTTGTCTAGGCATTTAGCATGATGGTCAATGATTTTATTACAATTTGAGATCACTTATATTCCTCTTCATGCTATAAAAAAGATAAATAGTGGTAGATTTATTAGCAACACACCCTATGCTTGAAGGGTCTCCTCTAAATGATGATCTCCTAGATTAATAGATCATAGCATTTGAAGGTGAACCTAATACCACTTGGGTATATTTTGATGGTGCATCATCATCAAGAAGACATAAAGAATCAAACTATCTATCTTAGGAAAGGCAAGAATTGGGTTAATCTTTATAACCACAGAAAAAGAAATGATGAGATATTCATATCATATGGCTGAGCCTTGTACAAACAATGAAGATGAATATGAAGCTCTTATTACTGGTTTAGAGTTGGCAATCCTTATGGAAATTAAAACTATAAAATTTTTTGGAGATTCCCAACTGGTTATAAACCAAGTAAGCCAAATCTATAAAGTTTTGCATCTAAAGCTCTTCAATTATCATCAATATACAATGAAATTATTTGAAAAGAATCCATATGTAACGTTGTGTAGAATATCTCGCCAAGAGAATTCAATAGCAGATGCTTTAGCTAAATTAGCCAAAGAAATCATATGCTTAGAAAAAGAATCAATTTCTATAGAAGTTCAAAATCAACAGGTTTTATCTCTTGTAGATTTAAACTACATTAATAGGCAAGAAGAAATGCAAGAAATAGCCATTCTTACTAAAGGTCAAATAGAATGCAATTGGAGGCAACTATTTATTGACTATTTAAGTAAGGGGAGTCTTTCTGAAAATAAATCATTTTCAAATCAAATAATGAAACACGCTTTATCTTATGCATTGATCAATAATGCTTTATATCGTAGGTCATGCGACCAAATGTGGCTCCGTTGTTTGGACAAATCAAAAGCCCATAAGGTTAACACTCTAGATTGTGTGGAGCACACCAATCTAGGCCTATTGACCTCATTTTTAGAATGAGTTCTCAACACCTCCATCTTAGGCTTAGGATTCCTCTTAGACTTTGAGAGTTCCTTAGTCTTAAGACACATCTAATGATTAGGTGGACACTCTCCCCAGCCATAAGACTTAGAAGAGTTAGCCATAGGAGTATGTCATGCCTTAGGAGTGTTAGGAAAATCTCCTACTCTTAGCCAAAACCATTCCTCACTTTCCTTCTTTTAAGTCAAATTCCAGATCAATTCCATTTGATTTTTTCAAACTCAAATCAATTCCATGATTGAAATCCTTGATTGAAATCCATGATTGAAAGCCATGATCAAATTCCATCAAAATTCCTATGTCAAAATTTCCTAAGTCCTTAACCCTTTCTTAAAAACTTAACCAAAATTGTGATCTAAACTTATTCAAATCTTTGAGATCTTCTCATAACCTATTTAGATTCTCATTTATATTCACATTTATAAATGAAATATAAATTCAAACCCATCAAATCAAATTCAAAATTCCAAGAAAATTCATGAAAATTTTCTAAATTTCTTTAATTTTCCATTAAAGGACTTAGCCAAAATCAACTCCAAATCTTGTTCAAACCTATTCAAATCCATGGGATTTTCTCAAGAACTATTTATATCCTCATTTATATTCTCATATATAAAAATATAAATTTTAAATTAAAAAATGCTTGAAATTCCCTTAAATCCCTTAAATTTTGATTAAAGGATTTAACCAAAACTTTGATAAAACCACTTCAAACTCATAGGATTTCTCAAAATCAATTTATATCCTCATCTATGTTCTCATATATATATATATATATATATGAAATATAAATCAATCAATCCAATCCAAGTCAAAATTAAATTTCAAATTATTAATCCTTTTAAATTCCCTTTAAATGGATTTAACTTAAATCATGATTAAACTCTTTCAAATTCTTGAAATTTTACATGATCAATTTATATTCTCATTTATATTCACATACATAAATGAAATATAAATTCAAACAATCAAAACCATCTCCAAAGATCAAACTCAAATCAAATCAAAATCAAATGCAACCTTTCAAGTCAAAATCTTGAACTTAGCCAAAATTAATTCAAATCAAGCCAAACTCTTGATTTTCTCTCATGGTTAAATCAATCCTACAATCATGAGTCCATATATAAATCCAAACTCTAATCAAACAATCAAAACAAAAATAAAAAATCAAACCCAAAACTCCTTCATATTCTTCCTTTGAATATGAAATTCTCAAATGGATCAAAATCCATTTGACTTCAAACCACTTATAAATGATTTATATTTTAAGCATAAGTCCATATACAAGATTAATCAACTTCAAATCAGGTTTTGACCAAGCCATTTGACCCACCTAGGCTCACTTGACCCAAAGTGACCAAAGTACCTATGAGCCAACTTTGATCCTAACAAAATTGGATTAAAGCAAACTTATATTTGCCTCTCATCATGATCAACAATCATCATGGGATGATCAATCAATCAAATTGGGTCAAACCAAGTCAAACCTAAGGGTTGACCAAGTCAACACTTAACCTAAAATGAAACCTTACATAGCTAAAATCCACCATAGGCCAAATTGATTGAAACCAAGTTCACTCATGACCTATGTTTGAACTTGACCAAGTCAATCTTTGAGCCTAACCTAACCCATTTGGCCCACTTGACCCAAGTTGACCCATTTTGACCTAAAGGGTCAAAATGTGTCAAAACTTGATCTAAGCCAAATTGATTGAAACCAATGGGTCAAGTCCATCCTAAATCACTTGTGAAACTTGACCAAAGCCTCAATTGGCCAACTAGACCCAACCTAGCCCAATTGACCTTAGACCCAACATGACCTAAAGGGGTCATGTTGAGCCAAAATTAAATCTAACCAAAATTTATTGAAAAAAAAAGATACCAATTCACTCCATATGACCAACCAAACCTAAACCTACTCTTGACCTAACTCAAATAAATCAAATGGGTCAAATAGGTCAACTTGACCCATTTGACCTAAATGAGTCATATGAGCCAAAACCTAACCTATACCAAATTTAACCAAACCAAAGGCACCAAAACATTTCAAATTATCATATGAACTTGACCCAACCCTTGGTTTGACCCAATTTGACCTATTGGTAAACTTGACCCATTTTGACCTAAATGAGTCAACATGAGCCAAACCCTATCAAATGGATTCCAAATCCATTGAAACTTGGCCCAAACTATTTTCTCAACATAGCAAACATACCCAAATTTTAAAAAATAGCAAAATGACCATTATACCCCTAGGACATAGAACAAATTTTGGCCAAGCCCATGGGTATTTTGGTCATGCACTCATCACAATCACTTGAGGCTCTCCTAAAACCTCAAGGGGACCTAGTGATGAGTGGTGCACCCAACCCAATGGGTTTGGGTCAACCCATTTGGCCCATGGACCAAACCCAACCCATAGGCATGAAATTGAAAATTTAAACTCCCCCCAAAGCTCAATTGGATGCACATAGGAGTTAGGCTTCCACTCCTCTGGCTAAACTGACCATGTGCACACCTCTAACCATCAAAACAACCCATCCCATGGTGTCAATTGGATCAAAATGACAAGCTTGTGCTCAATCGTCCGATTGCCATAGGGGGAGATATACTCCCCCTAATTCATTTCTATTTTCATTCACTCTTGATTGATTGGAGCCTAAGGAGAGTTAGCAAAACATCAGAGAGCTTTCCCAAGGCCCCTAGGAGAGATTTGGATCTTGTCTTCCTCGGTTTTGCACAGTGCAAAATATGGGAGCTCACCTTGATTTCCAAATTCCTATATACTTGATCTTAGCTCAATTACTTCTAAACTCATCATCCAAGGACTCAGTCGAGCTTTCCTAAGCATCTAATTAAGTTTTAGAGGCATGGGAGGATTGAATTGGATCAAAGTCAAACTCAAGCTAAGGAGGAGGTGACCCATAAGAAGATCCACTCCATCTCAAGTGCTTTAAACTCAAGGGCTCTCAACCGCAGAAACCTCCAAGGAATCGAGTGATCACCTCCGGTGAGTGAATTTTGACCACTTAGGCTAAAGGTGTTGGTCTTTGTGAAGTGGATTTTAATCTCATAGGATCTTAGCCATTGGATTGGCCGCTTAGTCCTTTAGATGGTGTTGAGTCTTGATTGAATCTATGAAGGATCATGGATCTCCCTTGATTATGAACGCTCACATTTCCTCGAAGAACACCATCTCCATCCATCCATGCAT
Source organism: Cymbidium sinense (assembly GCA_021442155.1). Classification (NCBI taxonomy): domain Eukaryota; kingdom Viridiplantae; phylum Streptophyta; class Magnoliopsida; order Asparagales; family Orchidaceae; genus Cymbidium; species Cymbidium sinense. Next base: position 146,223,287 of record CM038221.1, read on the forward strand.
TTTTAGATGGACGACTGAGACTATTAGACATATTTTTAATCTCTTATTCGATTAATAAACCACGGGTGTATCCTCAATCATTTGATCTTTGATTAGACATCTAAGGGTAAAAGCACACGCGCCATCGCCATTCCTCTGATGTGACAAGTTAAATAGGCTCAGATGACGGTGTAAAGCCGACACCACACACGCCGTGGGTTGATATTAAGTGGATTAGTTATTTAACTAATTAATCCTATCTTCTAAAAATCACAACTCCTCATAGAAAAATAAAAAAAAATAAAAGGAAAAATTCCTTGGATAGATAATTCCATCTAAAATATTCTAAGTTTGTTTTCAATGTATTTTAATTTCCCTTTCTCTCTAAATTTAGGTTTCTTTGGGAATATTAATTAGCTAATTATTCCCTAATGAAGCCACTAATTAATCTCAAACTTATAGGGTTCATTTTAGGGGATGACCTCTACCTCCCCTAATTTTCTTGAGATTTATTTAGGCCTTGATTGGGAAAATTGCTAGCTCATTCTCTAATTACCCCTTTCATGTAATTAAGGGTAATTAAGGCATAGTTAGTAGATTTTATTATGATTAAGTTGGATTAAGGTTAGATCCAGGGAATAGGGGTTTTCTGGAATAATTTTTGGGGCATTTCTCCAAAGCTATTTCCTAAACCCCCTTTTTTCTTTCTTTAATCCCTTCTTAATTAAAGGTTAATTCATTAATTACCCCTTTAAATAATTTTCAAAAATTTTTAAAATCTCTAGAACTTAATTAATCTACCTTGGGTAGATGCTTCGGTGTTCAATATCCTAAGTCTAATTAAGGAAATTAAAACCCCTTTCATAAGTCTGAAGGGGTGTTTTAAAAGTACTTAAGCTAAAACCCCTTAGGTTAATTAACTTTTAATTGTGAGCCAAATTGCATTCGGCCTTTTCATTACTAGGTGCATTGCAAATTTACATACCTTGTAGATTTTATGTCATCTCATTGGCTCATAATTAAATAGTTAATTTTTCTAAGATGGTGTAGGTAAGGGCTAATTAAGCCACTTAATGTATACCCTAACCTAATCAACACTTAAAAATGGATTTAATTATCTAAAAATTAAATTAAAATACAAAACACATCTGGGAATGGGTTAGGAATAGCAAACTCATCTCACTCTTTTAAAATTAAATCAAACTTTAAATAAATAAAATTCATTTTAAAATTCACTTTGATTTATTCGAAGTTTTCTTATTCCTTAAGAATGTATTTAGGAATTAATTAAAGTGAGTTTGCTCATATGATTACATCGCTTTAGATCTTTCCCACAATGATAAATTGTATGCCATGTGACTTATGCATCCATGATTTCATGTTTTCAAAGTTTTGAAATGACATTATTTACTTTATGTCAAATGTGCATGTATTGGATAAAGTAAAATATGAGTGACTATTATCACTACTAAATCCAAAGTATTTTCAAAACCTATAAATGAAACATCAAATCTGAAAGTGTGTTATTCTTATAATTTAATTATAAGTTTGCATGTGATAGATTATAAGCAATGCTTAGTAGTCTTTCCTTCCTTTCTTATGTTAGTATAATTTTTTGAATATTAGTAAGATGTAGGGTTCAATTGAAAAGAACCCAACACTTAGTTAATTCCAAACCCTATTCATCTCTATGCTCTCACTTAAGAAGGATTGCTTACATTTGCATAAATAAATTACATAAATAAAATGAAATCATTAAGCAAACTTTTGCATATTCCTTTTCCGCTTTATTTCTTTTATATGCATGTTAGTATTTAAGAAAAGTGATATATTAGTCTGGACAACCCTGAGGTTCCGAGGCTTTAAGTATCCCTAAGTATGTCTTGTACCTTATACCACTGGTTAACAATGGCACTGTACTCACTTATGGCTTTCTTACTTTCATGCATGTATGTGAAATTTTGGATAAGTAAAATCTTTTCTACTTAAGAAAATTCATGCATCTAAAACTTCTAAATTTTCATAAATGGATTACATAGCATGCATCATGAAATGTGTTAACTATTCCCATTTGCATGTATAGATATGCCTAAGGTCCATTCATATGCATGTTATATATGTTGGGAAAGACTTGAAGTAAAGTATGTTATGTGAATTTTAATTCATTTTCTTTAATCTTAAAATGCCTTTCTTTTTGGATAGGTTTATTTAGAGTTGATCTAAACCTAAGATTAATTAAAAGATTTAATCAAAGCATTCACCTAAATGAAATTAAAATATGAATTTACCTTAGAAATTATTTAAGGATTAGGGAAGGAAAGAGAAGTTCTCTTTTGTTTCCCTCTCTTTATAACTTAGTAATTCATTGTAAGTTTCACTCAAACCAAATTAAAATATGAAATAAAAATAACCCAAATCACTAAACAACTTAATTGAAACCCCCCTCTAAGTTGAACATGTCTTTCACACTTAGAAAATTCAAATCTAAAATCCTAAGCTAAGCATGTGACACAAACCTTCAAAGCACACACATTAGTCTAAGTCACCACTTCTAGCTTTAGGTTAGGTCGGTGCATGACTTGATGTTATGTTTTGTTTTATGATAAATGTTTTAGACTGATGTTAGGGTATGCACATAGAATGATTGGTAGGATGTGCTTAGTCTAACTATTCTTTTCTGCAGGGGATTGTGCTAAAGGAGCGCTATCATAAATAAAAATATAAATGGTTCTTGCTTGCAGGTGAATATACCCCTTAGCATAATCCATGTGAACTTAGTCACCCATGTGTGGGTGATAATTCCAATATACATGCTTGGGACTTGTGTGGTGTGTGATTTGACTAACCTTTATTTTGTAGTTAGATTTATGATTTCCTTTTCATATAAAATTTATATATTTAGGATTTTGGAATGATTGTTATGGGGATTAGATGAGCATTGTTATAAGATCCCATCTTATACACCATGTGAATCCTTGGAGCATCTACCATTCAACCATCCAAAGGAAGAAAAGATCCAAAGAAGAAAAGAAGAAAGAAAGAAGAAAGAAGAAAGAAGAATAAAGTTTGAAGACCCCCATAACAATGAATTCCTTTGTTTAAATTGTAATTTAATTAATTTGTAATCCGAGTTATATAAGGGTAGAGCTCGGCTACCCAATTTTATATTTTTGTGTTTGTGTGGTGGTGCCCGACCACAAATGATAATTTATTCTTTTTGTGCTAGTTTTATAAATTGATTGATGTTTGTTTAACTGCAAGTGGCATTTTTTTTCTTAGTTTCTTTTTATGTATGGTCTGGATGTGGATTAGGATCTTTAGGGAAAAAAATAAAGCTTTTACCCAACTTAACAACTTGAAATAAAATTAAATAATCCATAACCTCATCTAAAGCTTACGATTAAAATCAAGATAAAAGAGTTAGAAGCCCCTTAGCTGGATGAGTTCTTTTCTTTATAATATCATGCACAACAACATCTTATTTCACTATTGATTGGAGGGTTTTCATCTTTGTTAGAGAACCTGGCTTGACTTTTGAGGGCCCTGGTGGAAACTCACCTCCTAAACTTCTAGCTGATTTTGGTCAATAATCTATTTTATCATGCATTAGTCATAAAAATCTTATTAGCTTGAGTCAAAATGATTGTCCAAAAATGATAATAAAAATGAAATTTGAAATGCATTAGATTTAGGTCATTTGAAGCATGTCCCTTTACATGATCTAGTATCTTTAGGGAGTGAGTTTAAGGACTTAGCTTCTTCTAAAAAAATAGCCATGCTTGCATAAGCATAAAGACTTTACATATTTAAAATCGTAGGAGGAGTTAGTTAGCCACCCCGCAGTAAGTCCAGGTGGTTTGTCCTCTCTTGTGGGCAAACCATTTTGCCTTTGATTTAGGTTGTACTTCCTCACCAAGCTCCCTAGATTTAGGTTCTGAGATTGCTTTTCCCCTTTGTGGGCCATAAGCATAATTCCTCACCTCTTAGTCATTTTCTTAAATCTTGTGTTAAGGAATCTTAAGTCTTAAAATCCTAATGAAAAATATAACTCAAACAAACTAAATTAATTTTAAAATATAAAGCCTAATTTAGATAGTTTGAGATCTCTAGGTTTCTTAAAGATCGTGAGCATCTCCTACTTATTCTCATTTTAGTTTCAATCCCTCTTTTGATCAATCCCATTTAATCTTCAAATTCAAACTAATCAATTGATAGTCTTTCTTATTGAAATCTTCAGAGACAATGATCATTTACCTTAATTGAGAGTTTTCCTAAAGGATCCCATCCTTTAAGATGTGATTAACTATGGGGCTTGCCTCTGTGAAGAACTTAACGAACCAGTTTAAAATAAACCCTGCTTTACTTTTTCCATGTAAAGTAGGGGAAGAATCTCTAGTACATATGCAATCATCGTTCTTAGAGTCCTTATTGAGGTGATTGGTTCCATTAAAGGGTAGTGACTTCTGTCTTTTGAGATAGTACACTATACCTTGATGATGTATCTGATCACCTGAATAAGTACATTTGTGGATCTGCATGGCATCTTACCAAGACAAGTTTTTGTAAGGGTTCCTCTTTCTTTTATCCCCACTGATTTGAAAGGCGACTCCTTTGTAGAAGTTTTTCTCCACATGGCCCAATAAAATTAAAGATCAAGAGACTTGTAAATATCAATCAATGACTGCATGGAGGTTGCATGTCATTATCATTAGGCCAAGTAGTAAATGATTACATCAACCACCCAATGTATTACACCCTATAGTTGCCTGTTGGAATTTTGAGAGTTGGGGTACCAACATCATAGAGCCTATTGACCCTCCTTCATTGAAAGGATGTCATTTTATTTTAGCTGCAATGGATTATTTCTCCAAATGGGTTGAAGTGATACTACTAAAAGAGGGTAAAGCATATCATGTGTTGAAATTCTTTCAGGAAAATGCCACATATTGATTTGGCATTCCTCATCAAATCATAACCGACATTGGTCCATCCTTTAGGTCCACGAAAACAAATCACTTTATGGCTAGACATAAAATTGATTGGAGATACTCGACCATTTATTACCCTTGGGTGAATGGATTGACTGATGCATTCAATAAAACATTGGTAAAAATTCTAAAAAAGATACTTGATGAAAATAAGTGTCAATGGCATGAAAAGTTGGTTGAAGCCTTATGGGCCTATCAGACCATATATTGGACACCAACTCAATCTTCACCATATGCTTTAGTTTTTAGGACTGAAGCGGTTCTTCCATTAGAATTACAACTGCCTTCATTAAGATTAATTATTAATAATAATGTTACAACAGATCAAAATCATAAAATTTGTTTGGAAGAACTTCATAATCTTGAAGGAAAACAATCAAAAGCTCAACAAGACCTTGAACTGTACCAATCACATATGGTTTAGGTACATGATAGATTGGTTCATCCTAGAACTTCCAAGTAGGAGACTTGGTATTGGTTCTTAGATGACCAATCCTAGCTCATCGAAGAATCGACATCAAATTTGATGAAGGAGGTTCTTACCAACTTATTACTTGTGATGATGAACATTCAATTCCACTTATCAGTGGACATTACCTAAAGAAATATTATGCGTAACTTGTAATTTGTTGCCAAATAAGGATCAATAAAATAAAATATTATTTCTCTTACTCACTTTTGTTTCAACTTGTATCATTTATCTGGAATGTTGTGAACTCATTTGTAAATGTATTGGAAAATGAAAGCAAACCTTCCATTATCTTTCATGAAGTTAAACTAATCAAGTAAAGATCAAGTTCATGAGACTCTTACTTATTATTCAAAACTTTTGGCGATTAGGAATAAGCCACTTTGACCCCTTTTCCTCATCCATATCAACTATTGGTTGGGAGCAAGTCCTTTGTGGTACCTTTCCTATACATTTCTTGAGTTAGGAGCAAGTCCTTTGTGACACCTTTCTCATATCTTTTTTGGATTAGTAAGCCTTTGTGCACCATTCCCATGGGTTAGAGTAAGTCCCTGGCATCTTATTCCATATTTTGAGGATTGGATCATGTCTTTAAGGACCCTTTCCTCTTTTAGCTAATTAGGATCATGCCCTTGTCCGTCTTATTAGCTAATCACATAGGAGTAAGTCCCCCAGTTGACATCTTATTTTGAGGATTGGATCATGTCTTTAAGGAACCCTTTCCTCTTTTCAACTAATTAGGATAAATCATGCCCTTAACGACCCCATCTTATTAGCTAATCTTATAGGTGTAATTCCCTAGTTGGCATCCTATTTTAAGGATTGGATTATGTCTTTAAGGACCCCTTTCCTCTTTTCAACTAATTAGGATGGATCATGCCCTTACCCCATCTTATTAGCTAATCACATGAGTAAGTGCCCGATTGACATCCTATTTTGAGGATTGGATCATGTCTTTAAGGACCCCTTTCCTCTTTTTAGCTAATTAGGATGGATCATGCCCTTAATGACCCCATCTTATTAGCTAATCACATAGGAGTAAGTCCCCAGTTGACATCCTATTTTGAGGATTGGATCATGTCTTTAAGGACCCCTTTTGCCATTTTAGCTAATTAGAATGGATCATGCTCTTAATGGCCCCATCTTATTAGCTAATTACATAGGAGTAAGTCCCTAGTTGGAATCTTATTTTAAGGATTGGATCATGTCTTTAAGGACCCCTTTCCTCTTTTCAATTAATTAGGATGGATCATTCCCTTAATGACCCCATCTTATTAGCTAATCACATAGGAGTAAGTCCCTAGTTGGCATCCTATTTTGAGGATTGAATCATGTCTTTATGGACCCTTTCCCCAGCAGGATGGATCATGCCCTAAATGACCCCATCTTATTAGCTAATCAAACATGAGTAAGTTCTCCAGTTGGCTTCCTATTCAAAGAACTAAGAAATGGAATCAAGCCATTGAAGGCCCCATTTCTTTGGACTACTCAAATAGGATCAAGTCCATGTGACCCTTGTTTTGTCTTCAAAATGTTGCGGATTAGGATCAAGCATTTCAAGCCTCTTCTCCCCAGCACAACTTTTGAGGATTGGATCATGTATTTAAAGACCCCTCTCCTCTCTTTAGCTAACTAGGATGTATCATGCCCTTTACGGCCTTATCTTACTAGCTAATCACATGGATCACCACTATTCTCAAGTCCCCTGAAGGCATCTTCCTTGAGCATATTGATTGCATTAGGGTTAGACCATTCTTTGGGTCCATTCCTAATGACATTCCTATTCACCCTAGATTTTAATGAAGTTACGTTTCTAAGAATGAATCACCTTCCAACGCAAAGATAGGTATACTTATACATATCTTTCACAATCAAAATCAAAATAAAATTTTAAATCAAAAATCAAAATCATGAATTGGAACTTAAAGTTTATACTTGTATGTTGATTAATCTAGTCAACACTAATATGTGTAGTGTATTCTAACTAATCCACTGCACATATTGGGGGTCCATTTGTTGATCTCATTTTTGAAAGAGATCATTTTAGCAATGAGAAGAGCTCAAGTTTAAATAGAGATTTCCTAAATCAATATTCAAGTCACTATGCTTAGTGACTTAGGAAATGCATTTTGAGCTAAATTCAATCTACTTAATTTCATGCAAAATGAAGTCAAATATCCAACATAAATTAAACTAATTAAATAAAAAAAATAAAAGTAAAATTTAAAGTCAAACTTAAAGTCAACTCTAGTCAACCTAGGATTGACTTGAGTGGATCCACTTGGTCAAAAAGTCAACCCACTAAAATTTGACTAAATTTAATCATCAAAACTATTTCAATTATCAAATAAATATGTGTGATCATAATGACAAAGAAATTTGATTCCATTAAGGCCTAAATTAGGTAAGTTAAATCCCTTAAATCAAATGACCTAAATAGGCTACATTGAACTCAAACCTAAGGAAAATTCAAATCACTTTCAACCAATGCATATGGGATGAAGATTAATCCTCTTTAGCCTTGCTAATGAGGGAATTAAGTGCTAATTAACCTCCCTAATTAAGCCACTAAGGAACTAAATGACAAAACTAACAAATGAACTAAAATTCACCAAGGGAAGGTAAAATCCACTTTCCTTCCCTATCTCCCCACCTCTTTAGCCTAGACACAGCAAAAGTGAGAGAGGATCTAATTCAAGGTTCTTCCATCCTTGTTATGACCAAAATAGTAAAAAAAAGAGTTACATAACCCACAGCCAAATAAAGAAATCATACATAGCCACAACCTTAAGCTCAATTGAGGATCCCATTACCTTCACTAGTGAAAATCAAAACCAAACCATCATTCCCCCACTTCCCAAGCTGCTAGAAAGTAGGAGAAGCATCAAAGCTGACGTGTAGAAGCTTAGCTTGGTCTAGGTATCAAGTTACAAGGAATTGATCCAATTCCTTTGGCACAAGACCTTTTCTTGAAGCTTTGGAGCTAATTAAATCAACTCCCCCACTCAAGACCCAAGGAAACGAGGTATGCCATTAACGACCTTTATTTTTTTTTAATGAATTTTGGCTTTGGTTGTTTTAATAAAGCTTCTCTGAGATCAAATATATGATTGAAAGAAGAGCTTTCAACGATCATGTAGCAATTGAAATTGTGTGATTTCATTAGCTATATCAAAAGATATTAGCAAAAACACCATGGGCGGTTCACCATGGTTGGGAGATAAAATCGATTTCATCTTTTAGAAATGGGCGGTCTAGATCTAGGTGCACCGCGATTAAAGTTTCTTAAGGAACCACGGGTAATCCGTCGATCTTTGATCGACGGCATGAATCCCGCGTTTACGCGAGCGTCACATGGACCAATGCGCGCATGCCACATAGCAAAATGCACCAAGCAAGCATGCCATGCGGCCTGCGTTGCCGCATAGACCATCACTTAATAATCATTAGTTAATGGTTTTAAATAATTAAAAATTGCAAAAAAATTCTAAAAAAATAGAAAATCAAAGGAAATTGAAATTTCATATGCTTAGCCCTTAAATTAATTAAATTAATTAATCTTTAATAAAATAATTAAGGAATTTTAATCAAACAACCTTAACACAACATAATCAACTTCAGTAAATATTAAAATATCACTTAAAGACAATTAAATCCAATAATCCCTAAATTGACCTAATTATATAATTAAATGAATTAAATAATTCAATTAAATATCTTGAATTTAATTAAATCATAGTAAATCAACTAGTTAACTAAAAATTATAAATAAACCCCCAATAGAAAGGTATTTCAGTGAAGAATTTATAAAAAAAATAAACCCTTAATTGAATCTCAACAAATTAGGATTAATTTAGGTTTTAATGAAAAATTAAAACCATAATTACTCCCTAATTACAAATCTAATCAAGATAAAACTTTGAACACCTAAAAATGGCATGTAACCCTACTTGCCAAAAAAGTTTCAATCCTAATTGATCCCTGGATTAGGAGTTGTTAATTTTTTAAATCCTTAGGTTAATATTAATCAAATATAAAGTTAAGGAAATTAATTAATCCATTAAATTAAATGGTAATCCAAATCAATCTTAATCAAACATCAAGAAACTATTAATGAACTTCTCTAAATTTTCTAAGTCAACTAAAGTAATAAAATTCAATCCTAGGATAATGAAATAAAACCTTAGGTTAAAAAACTATTAATTAACCTAAACATTAAACTTTGAATCAATGAAATTTAATGAAACCACTCATCTCTAATGAATTTAAGAATGAATCTAAAATCAATTAAATCAGACCAAATAATTAACCTAAGTACTTTAGGTTAAGCCTAATTCATGAACAAACCTAAGGTACTAATTCATATTAATGAACATAAACCTTAAGCTTACAAATCCATAATTAAACAACGTAAGTTAAATTGAATGAAATCAAACTTTAATCTAAACTCTTTAAATTAACATAAACTAAATCAAATGAAACCAACAAAGCTTAATTCAAAAATGAAATAATTCAAATAAATTAAATCAAACAAAGCTATTCAAATAAAGGAAAGAAACATAAAACCAACCCAAACATAAATAACATCAAAAGGATTAATTAAGATACTTAAGGATCTTAGTTATACGTTTGGAAAGTTTGTTAGGATTTAGGATGTGGAATAAAGTGAGTTTCACCTAAAAATGAAATTCATTATATTTCTCATTTTTAAAAACTTAAATATTTATGGTGAAAATTTTATATATTCCTGTATTCATCAATCCCCCTTTTGGAAAAGAGGATGAATGAAAAAAAATATAAAATACGACTTTGTTGGGACACCACATAGATCCAAAAATGTTCTTATTAGGGTGATCATGTACGACATTGAGGAGAGGTGTACTATCTCGAAAGATAGAATTCACCACCCTACAATGGACCTAATCACATTAATAAGGACTCTTAAGGACTATGGGTCTTCAGAATGTACTAGAGATTCTTCCCCTACTTTACATGAAAAAGTAAAGTAAGATTTATTTTAAATTGGGTTCATTAAGTTCCCTACAGGGGTAAGCCCCCATAGTTAATTACATTCTAAGGAACATGATTCCTTTAGAATACTCTCGATTAAGGTAAATGATCATTATCTCCAAAGATTTTGAAAGGCAGGACTATCAATCGATTGGTTTATTTTTAGAAAAGTCAAGTGTGATCGATTAGGAGGAGAGAGTTCTTATCAAAGCCAAATGAACATAAGGGATTTAAGATACTAGAAAGCCTCATAAGCACCCCAAACTATCCTATGATTGGGCTTTACATTTTTGAAATTGAATTGATTTATTTGAGTTGAATTTTTATTAGCAATATAGAGCTTACATTTCCATGATACAAGGTCATGAAAATGCCTAAGAGGTGAGGATTTATTCTTGTAGCCCGCAAAGGGGAGAAGCAACCTCAGATCCTAAATCTAGGGAGCTTTGGCCAGGGCCAAAACATGACCTAAATATAAGGAAAAATGGGTATTTGGTTTACCTCCATAAGGGAGGATAAATCACCCAACTATTTTTTACTTACAACCGCCTAGGAGTGGCCTCCAACTAACTCCTCCTACGAATTTAAATGCATGTAGGCAAGTCATATGTTTATACATTATAACAAGGTTGTTGTCTATTTAGAAAGAAATCAAGTCCTTAAACACACTCCCTAAGAGACTAGATCATGTAGGGCATGAGTTCAGGACTTAAATCTAATGCAAATTATGTTATATTTTATTTTTATTTTGGATAATTAATTTGACATAAGCTTTAGGATTCATATGTCTAATGCATGAGAAATTAGATTATGGGCCAAAATCAGCAAGATAAGGAGATGTGTTCCCATGGCTCTCAAAGGTCAAGCCAAATTCTGGAAAAATGGAAGCCCTCAATCAAGTGAAATGATATTTTTTATGCATGATGTGAGAGAAAACTAATACAACATCCAGCTAAGGAGTTGCTAATTCTTTTATCTTGATTTTAACTTAGGCTTTAGGTGAGGTTATGAGTTATTTATTTCTAGTTTGAATTGATTATGTTGGATAAAAAATTTATTTTCCTAAGAGCCTAATCGTCATCGAGGCCATACATCAAAGCAAGGAAGAAACTAGGAAAAGATGCCATCTTAATGCACAAGCTAAACAAACATCAGTCAAGTTATAAAGCTAGCGCAAAAGAATAAGAGGCCATTTATGGTCAAGCTCCACCACACAAACTTGAAAACAATGGGTAGTCGAGATCTACCCTTATACAACCCAGATTATAAATGAATTAATTACAATTAAGCAAGGAATTCATGTTATGGGGGTCTTCATGCTTCATTTCTTCTTTCTTCTTTCTTCTTTTGGTTCCTTCTTTTGGATGGTTGGAATGTGGTTGCTCCAAAGGCTTCACATGGTACATAAAACATAGTCTTATAACCAATGTTTATCAATTCTCCATAACAATCATTCCAACATCCTAATTATAAAATTACATGAAAATGGGAAAAAGTAAATCTAAAACACAAAATAGAGATTAGCTAAACAAACCATACAATCCCAAGCATGTATATATATATATATATATATATATATATATATATATATATATATTGGACTTAGCACCCCACACATGGGTAACCAAGTCCACCTGGCCTATTTTGGATAATGCTTAAGAGTATAAGCACTTGCATAGTAAAAATAATATTATATTTTTATTACAGTGCCCCTTAAGCACAATCCCCTATAGAAGATAATGATTAGACTAAATCATCCTACGATTCAGTCTACACACATACACCCTAATATAGAGACTAAAAATAATATATCACAAAATAAAAGCAAATATCAAACCACGCACCACCATAACATAAAGCTAGAAATTGTGACTTAACCTAATGTGTGTGCTATTTAAGATTTGTGTGGTATGCTTAGCTAAGCTTTAAGGTTAAAATATTTTAAGTATGAAAAATATTCAACTTAGAGGGGTTGTTTCATTTAAGTGACTTAGTTACGTTGGTTGATTTTATTTTGTGATTTGATTTGATTTGAATAAACCTACAATTAATTACTAAGTTGTAAGAGAGGAAAAGAGAACTTCTCTTTCCCCTACCTTAAGTAATTTCTAAAGTAGATTCATATTTGATTTTTTTGTTTAGTGAATGTTCTATTATGTGTTTTAATTAATCCTAAGTTTAGATTTTCTCAAATATATTCAAAAGAAATGCATTTTAATATTAAGTAAAGTGAAATACTATCACAAAACACACATCACTTTCCCAACATATGTAAGATGCATATGGATGAATCGTAAGCATATCTATACATGCAAATAGAAATGTTTAGCACACCTTCATGATGAATGCTAAGTGATGTTACTTAAGAAAATTTGGATGCTTTATGATGCATGATTTTCATTAAGTAGAAAGAGTGATTCTTTTATCCATTTTTCATATGCACATTTACATGTATGAAAGGCATAAGTGAGTATGACACCATTGTTAGCACCAGGGGTGTAAGGTATAAGACCTACTTAGGGCTACTTAAAGCCTCACAATCCTGGGGTTGTCTAGACTAATATACCACTTTCTTTAAATACAATTGCATGTACAAAAGAAATGAATGGAAAAAAAAGAAAGATGCAAAAGTTTATGTTTACTTGTTTGATTTGTTTATGCAATTTGCATGTGTAAGTGTGAATACTCTTATTAATTGATAACATAGGAATGAATAGGAATGGATTTAAGCAAGTGTTATATTCTTTTCAAATGAACTATATACTTTGCAAATTCTTGTCAAAATTATGCTAAAAGAGAAGAGAAGGAAAATCACACAATGCACATCTTTATGTTTATACTCACATGCATGTTTATAAATAATTATAAGTAGCATACATTTCAGTTTTGATATTTGATTTATAAATTTTGAAAATAATTTTAGATTTAATAGTGATAATAGCCACTCATATTTTTTACTTTAGTCAAAACATGCAATTTGACATAAAGGAAACATTTCATTTTTAATTTTATTTTTAAAAGACATGAATGCATGATTTTCATATGACATACACATTTAACATATTAGGAAAGAAATAAAGTGATGAAAGCATGTAAATTCATTAACCATAATTAATTCTTAAAGACAATCCTATGGAATAATATTATTTAAAGTAAATCAAATTTGGTTTAAGGAAAGCTTGATTTTGTTTTGAGTTTGATTTCAATTTGAGAAATGTGAGATTAGTTTGCTAGTCCTAACCCATTCCTCCATATGTGTGTTGTTTAAGTTTAATTTTTAGGTGATTAGATTGATTTTATATTTTGTTTAGGTTAGGGTGTACATTAAGTTCATTAATTACCCTTTTACCACTTTAGCATATTTAATCAAATAATTATGAGCAATGTATGACATAAAACCACAAGAAATTTAAATAATGCACTAGGAAAGAAAGGGGCCTAATGCAATTGGCTCAATTAGTGATTAATTAAGCTAAAGGGTTTAATTTAAGTACTTTCATAACCTTCCCACATGTGGGTTGATTTTGATTTCCTTAAGCTACTTAGTTATTGAACACCTAAGCACCTACCCAAGATGAATTGGTTAAGTTTAGATTGATTTGATTTTAAAATTTTGATTAATTAAGCCATTTAATTAAGTTATTAAATTATTTAATTAATTTGCACCTTATTTAGATTTTTATCCAAATGAAATAAAATTAGGAAAAGAAGATATGGGAAAGAACCCTAATCTCACTCCCTAAGTCCACTCACTATTCTAAGGTGATTAGCAAACTTAATTAATTGATTTATCACTATTTAAAAGGTTAATTAATTTTTTAATTGATTAAGAGGGTAATTAGGAATGAACCACACAATTACCCTAATAAAACCATTAATAAATCCCAAGAAAATTTAGGGAGGCAGAAGTCATCCAACTAAATACACATAAGAAGTATGAAATTAATCAATGGGATAATTAGAGAGTAATTAGCATAATTAAATTACCAATAAAACCTAAATTCAAAAAATATCATTATTCAAAATCAATTGGAGTTAGTTTTAGATTATTCCTCTTTGAATTATCTTCAATAATACTTTTTATTTTATATTTTTCTAATTTTTCTACATTTAGTTATGTTATTTTGAAGTTTCCATGATCATCCATTAATTAAATATCCTAATTAAATGACTAATCTCATGTGGATGTGCGCGCTTTCCACATGGCACGGATTCATCATAAATTGTCACATCGGTGCATCGGAGCTTCGCTTTCTCCTCATCCGATCAAAGATCGGACGGTTGAGATCGAATCACTAAGATTGAGATCAGGATCCTGCGGCTTGATCATGGCATCCATCAAAATGCGTGGATGATGGCCCATGATCATCACGAGCTACGAGATGGCCACCATCCATCTTAGGGAAGATCCAGCTCGATTGAGCTCGGATTGAGCTCAAACTCAACCCACACCAACATCATGCAAGGAAGAAGACATCCAACGACCAATTTTACTTGAGATAAAATTTTCTTTCACAAAAGACAACACACTCCCTACAGCTCAATTTTGATCCATACTCGAGGCTATCACCACTCTCCCATCATGGTAGCTTTAGTAGAGCTGTTGAAAAAATTTGAGAGGAGTAGATGTTCCTATGGACCAAGCTCCTCTTCAATTGGGTTTGGCCTTGGCCTAGCCCCCCTCTCCCATTCCTTGAGAACTTGGATTATGGTTTAGGTAAGCTCGATTAAGTCTTCTGATGAAGCTTACAAGAGGAATTAGCTTAATTTGAAGTATTAAGTCAAATGGGAAAATGGTGGAGCTCCCCTATTTTGGCGAAGAAATGAGAAGAATGAAAATGGGTTGAGGAAGCTTGGAGGACTTGGGGATAGCTCTGTTCCCCAGTTCAATCGAGTATGAGAGTGCAATTCAAGTGGAATTAGGGGAGTATATCTCCCTTGAAGGATCGGATGACCAGCTTCCTTCCATTTTGATCAATTTTGAGATGGAATGAGTTTGTTAGGCATTGGGGCTTGCACATGGTTCAGTTTGGCTAGAGAGAGGTAGTGGAGGAGTGTCATGTGCTTGAAATGGGTGGAGGAATGATTCCCATGTTAAGTTTGACCATTAGGTTGGGTTAGGCTGACCCAAACCCAATGGGTCATGTACACCATCCTCATTAGTGACCATTTGGTCCATTAAGAGGATCCCAAGTGTCCATGAAAAGGAACAAATTCAAGTTTTGATTTTAGGTTACCTAGGGTAAAATGGTCATTTGATTGTATTTCAATTTGAATATGTTTGGTATGATTGAAAAATGGGTTGGGCCAAGTTTCAATGAATTTGGAGTTGGTTTGATATGATTTGGCTCATGTTGACCCATTTAGGTCAAAATGGGTCAACTTGGGTCAAGTTGACCAATTGATCAAATTATGTCAAACCAAGGGTTGGGTCAAGTTCATATGACCATTTGAAATGTTTTAGCATCATTGGTTTGGTTCAATTTGATTTATATTTGGATTTGGTTCATTTGATTTCATTTAGGTCAAATGGGTCAAGTTGACCAATTTGACCCATTTGACCTATTTGGTTAGTCATGGGTTGGTTTAAGTTTCATTGGTCATATGTTGTATTGGTATCTTTATTTCCAATCAATTTTGGTTTAATTTGATTTTGGCTCAATTTGACCTTTTAGGTCAAGTTGGGTTCAAGGTCAATTGGGCTAGGTTGGGTCTAGTTGGCTAATTGAGGCTTTGGTCAAGTTCAACAAGTGATTTGGAATGAACTTGACCCATTGGTTTCAATCAATTTGGCTTAGATCAAGTTTTGACATATTTTGACTTTTTAGGTCAAGTTGGGTCAACTTGGTCAAGTGGCCAATTGGGCTAGGTTAGGCTCAAATGATGACTTGGTCAAGTTCAAACATTGATCATGAATGAGTTTTGATCAATGGTTTCAATCAATTTGGCCTATGGTGGATTTTGGCTAGTTTAGGTTTCATTTTGGCTAAGTGTTGACTTGTGAAACCCTTAGGTTTGACTTGGTTTGACCCAATTTGAGTGATTGATCATCTCATGATGATTGTTGCTCATAATGTGAGGCTTAGTGGGCTTAGTTCAATCCAATTTGGGTAGGATTAGAATTTGGCTCATAAGGGATACTTTAGGTCACTTTGGGTCAAGTGAGCCTAAGTGGGTCAATTGACTTGATCAAGGCTTGAATCAAGTTTGGTTGAACTGACATATGGAATTATGATTGGAATATAAATCCATTTGCAAGTGGTTTGAAGTCAAATGAGCTTTGATTCATTTGATAATTTCAAGTTCAAAAGGGTGAACAAGAGTTTGACTTGGTTTGATTTTTGAATTTAGTTTTGGTTTGAATTGAAGTTTATATTTATATTTGGATTCATGATTGAAGGATTGAATCATGAAGAAAATCAAGGGTTTGGCATTTGATTTTGATTTGGCTAAGTTCAAGAATTTGACTTGAAAGGCTTAGGTTGAATTTTGATTGAATTTGAGTTTGAGTTTTGAATTGATTTTGGATTGATGATTGAAGTTTGTTTTTTATATTTTATGATTAAGGATTGATTGAATCATGAAGAAAAAATCAGGTTTGGGATTTGAATTTGATTTGCTAAGTTCAAGATTTTGACTTGAAAGTCGTAGGTTGGAATTTGAGTTTGAGTTTTGAATTAATTTTTATATATTTAAATTTATATTTTATTTATATTTGTGAATATAAATAAGATTATAAATGGGATATGAGAAAATATCTAGAATTTGAATTGATTTGAAGTTGATTTAGGCTAAGTCCATAAGATAGGATCAAAGTGACTTAGGAAGTATTTTTGAATTTGGAATTTCAATCATGAGCTTCAATCACTTGGAATTGGTTTGAGTTTTGGAGAAAATCAATCAAGTCGGAATTGATTTAAGATTTGAGAAAATCAATCAAGTTGGAATTGATTTGAGTTTGACTTGAAAGAAGGAAGTGAGGATTGGTTCAAGATAAGGGATAGACAAATTTTGCTAACACCCCTAAGGCATGACCTATTCTTTTGGCTAACTCTTCTAAGTCTCTAGGGCTAGGTTGAGTGTCCACCTAATCACTAGATGTGTCTTAAGACTAAGGAACTCTTAAAGTCTAAGAGAAGTTCTATGATTAAGATGGAGGGGTTGAGGGCTCATCTTAAAAATGAGGTCAATAATATTACTTTAACCAAATAAAATGAACATAAAAATAGGAATTAAGCCACTACACCATTTGAATTGAAACCAACCAATGGTAATAATTAAACCAATTCAAACTTCAAATTTAAACTTGAACTTAAAGGAATAGGCTGCCACACAAACCCCTCTTTTACACACACTAGATCATTTAGGTCACGGACTCTTAGATCATTCTATGATTTTCTTTAATCTTCTTGTTGTGCTTCATATGTTTGGGTGATGTATTGCTTTAGGGGATAGTTGTTTGTTCATTAGGATATTAGTGCGTTCTTTAGATTTAACACTATTTCCTACAGGGGACTATGTTAAAGGAACAATAATAATAAATAAATCAAAAATATAAAATTGTTATTTGCTTGTAGGTGCTAAAAATCCCTTAAACATAGTCCATAGGTCAGGTGGGCTTGGTAAGAAACTAATACTAAGCCCTATATTTGCAAAATATAAATTATTTTGTGTGTTGTGTTTATTTCCTGACATCTATTTTGCAGGACTTAGGATTTCTTTGGAATTTTAAATGTAAATTTGAGCATAGATTAGGTTAGATCTATGGGATCTAAGGATCAAGAGCGACCTACCAAGAGATGGTGCGGTGGTCCCTATGGGAGATGGATGTCAGAAGGAGACTTTCTTGAAGACCCATAGATCAAACTTGTAGTTACTGTATAAAGCGGGACGCCCATTTTTCTTTTGAGGTGTCTGTGTAAGGCCTCTTTCTTATATAATTTAATTTGGCTTGATTTATTTTGGGTGCACAATAGAAACATCATTCTTTTCTAGGTTTCTTTATGTGCTATGTTTGTGCTGTGATGAATGCCTAGATGTAGTCTCATAGGATAAATTAAATTTTCTACCCAACTAAATCAATCAAAACATAAAAATATATATAACTCATAATCTTCACATGAAAGCCTAGATATTAAAGTAAGATAAAATATATAGAAACCCCTTAGGATGTTAAAATCATGCATAAATCATATTATTTCACTCTTAATTAAGAAAGGGCTTCCATTGCAGAGAACCTAGCTTGACCTTTGAGAGCCTATGATGGAAGAACACCTTCTTTATTCGATTTGGACTTTTTCTAATAGCATTAAGCATAATTTCATACCTATGGCCTAAAATGAATATTGGTCAAAAATTTAATAAAATCTAAAAAATATTTAGTTGATGCATCTTCATACCCTACATGATCTTGGGATTAGTGAGTCTAAGTTCATAGATTTCCTTCCTAAAATCAACAACCAAAGCCATCTTGCATTCATATGACCTAACTTTATGATTTAAAATGCTAAGTTAGGACAACCTTCTCCACATGTAAGTCTAAAAGAGTCGAGGATAGGTTAGTTCCTCAAGTGAGGAGAATGACCAATGATTCCCAGATTGAACAAGGGAGCCACATGTGTAATCTCATGACTAGTTTTGAAGCATCCATTTTATAAGTCTTCAACCATGCATTTCTGTTTTATTCTTGCTAGAATCTAAGTCCAGATTTATAAGAAAATGATAACTTGAAATCTAAATTAAATCCCAAATTTGAAGCCCAA
Organism: Cymbidium sinense; assembly: GCA_021442155.1. Lineage (NCBI taxonomy): Eukaryota > Viridiplantae > Streptophyta > Magnoliopsida > Asparagales > Orchidaceae > Cymbidium > Cymbidium sinense. The sequence goes on from CM038221.1 coordinate 146,242,495, forward strand.
TTATAAGTTGAAATTCTGCTATCATCATAGACATTTCCTCTCTCCCATTTGACTCTTGAAAATAACCCTCTCCAATTTGGACCTCTCCCAATTAAATTTCCAAAAATCAACCCTTTGAAAACTATCTTAGTAGTCTTTAGAAATGACCACTTATTTCTTTAATCTAGAGTATTCTTAGGAAGAGACCCTTCTTAAGATGTAATTAACTATAAAGGCTTGCCTTTATAAGATACTATGATCCCAAGATTAAATAAACCCTATTCTACTTTTCCATGTAGTTCAGGGGAAAATACTCTACAGAAAGACCCATTAGCCTTGAGTCTTTTATTGAAATGATCAATCCATTGGAGAGCATGTTTATCTTTGAGATAATATGTTTACTCCTTAATGTCGAGATTTGGTCATCTAAATAAAATATTCTAAACTCTATGTTGTCATTTTTTTTCTATTGAGATACACCAACAAGGAGCTTATATTAGCCTAGTCCTATCTCAGACTTACTAGATCAAGGGAGAATCTGCATATCCGTAAGACAAATTCTCCAACCACATGGGTGGTTACTATGAAAGGGGGACTATCCAATCTAAAAGTAACCCTAGTAGTGTCTAAATGGGGTCGCTAAGGATGTGCTCCAAATAGAGTTCCCACAGACGAGGTGCTATTAGGGGATTTATCCAAAATCCTATAAAAGAAAATATGTATATCGTTGGGAGAAAGCTTGTAGACTACATCATTATGGTGGTGTATCCAGTGGGTCATCGTTGAATGGCGATAACCAACTAACTGGTGCTCATTGGTTTGCAATCAACCGAGAAGAAGCTGGCTTCTTCATAGATGGCAATGATCATGGGATAATACTCATCTGGGATGAAACCATTCACCTGGGGCAACTACCAAGTGAGTCCTTAGGTAAACCCATGCTTGAAGTAGAGAGGAAAGGAGCCACAGGGGACTTATCCTAAACTTCAAATATATTTGACTATGCATGATGGCTAGTCAGAAGAAAGCTGTAGTACATCTCCTCTTAAAACAAAAGATGGGGTAGTTTATACGATAGCTACCAAACTAACAAAACATTGGTTTGCAATGGTCAAGTTAGGAAGAAAGCTTGTAGACTTACATCCACCACAAGTAACCAATGGGGTGACATGTAAGGTAGCATCAACCTAAAGCTAATGAGTGAGTGCCATGGGTTTCTCCACATCAAAATAGCAGAGATAAAATATATGTTTATTTTATATGTGGTTATGTAGTTTGTGTTGATGTTATGTTACTAAGGATAGGATGCGCTTGGGTTCCTTACCTACACATATCATGGTGGATTCAAGCAAGATATTCCTCAACATGAGATGATTGTGAGATGGAAAATTTTATTGATAATTGATTTGAAACAAGATTTATAGATAATATTTCTTTGGTAGAGCCCATTGGAAGCATTCGCTCTCCTTTATGAGTTGATAAGATCCTCATTGGTAGGATTCTCTATGGCATAGGGCTTTCCCAAGTGGGTTCAAACTTGCCTCCCATCTTTGATGGGTAACAATTGGTCTCTTAGAACTAAAACAAGCTCTCTACTTGAAAAGCTCTAGGATGACCAACTTATTATGAGCTTGAATCATCTTGGCTTTGTATAACTTCGAGGTTTCATGCATAGGTCTCTCCTCAAACCTTGAGCTCTTCTTCTAGCACAACTTGGCATTACATTCTTTGTGATCTTATTACCACTATCCTTAGTGATGGGAGTTGGACCTAATGGTAGATGGCTTGGATCCATACACTAAGGAGAAAGGGGTGGGAGTTGGAGTTTTATGTGGTGCGGTACTCACAAGGCTTCAACCAACTCATGTCATTATCATTGTGTCATCTAGTGTCTTCTTATATTTGAATGAGTGTTTTGTTGAAGGCTTACGCTAACCCATTTGCCTTGGATAGTAGATAGGGTATCTCCAATCTATCTTATCTTTAGGAAAAGTTGTTGATTATGCTCTTGAATGTACCATTATCGAGATAATTTAGCGAGGCACCCAAACCTATATACGATATGATTCCTGAAAAATTGGAGCACATATTGAGCCATGGCATCTCTGAGCAAAATAACCTTCACCCACTTGGAAAAGTAGTTAATGGCAGCTAGGATGAATCAATGACCTTTAGAAGGAGGATCGATTAGACCCACAATGTCAGTGCCCCAACACTCAAATGGCCATGAAGCCAATGTTGGATGGAGAATGTTAGGTGGTTGATGTAAGACCACACCATGTACCTGATATTGCTGGCATCTCTTAGCTACGTTCATGTAGTCTATGATCATCGAAGGCCAACAGTATCTTAGTCTCTTGATCTTGGGTTTCATCTTCAGACCAGATTGATGAGCTCCACATAAACTTGAGTATACCTCAGTCACAATCATACGTGCTTTATCTTTGTCCAGACAACGTAACCACATATGATCGAAAGACCACAGGTACAAGGTGCCATCTATGAGAGTGTAGGGAAAGGCTCTCTACTTCACCTGGTGTGCTAGTGATTTCTCTTGAGGTAGTTTGCCTATATTTAAATAATCCATAAATGGTTGCCTCCAATCTAACTCCTCATCCTTTTTGGCAATGGAAACCTCCCCTTCAAGAGAGAATCTATCGATGAGTTTAACATTAATAAGGGATAAGACTAGTCTATTTGGACCTTATTGGAATGGACTCATCTTCCAGACATGCCAACTCTTTGGCAAGCTTGGCTAATTCATCTACTACTACATTTTCTCCTCGAGGAATCTTGTAAATCTTAACCTATGGGATTTGGGCCAACAACTCCACAGTGTACTTATGGTAATGATAGAGCTTTTAGAACTTGTAGGACCTCGATTTGGTTGATGACTAACCGAGAATCCCAAAGATGTTGATGCTCTGTGTGTATAGGTAATGACTAACTCTAGACCAAAGCCTCATTGGCTTCATTGTTGGTGCATGGAATGGATAGATGATATGAGAATCTCACCACATCATGATCTAGAGTTAAGAGAACTATTCCTACCCCTACCTTCCCTGGGATAGTAAATTATGGTGCTTCTCCTCTTTGAGAGGAAGTTGAACCATCAAAGTACATCACCCAATGATGAATGTTAGTGTCCCCTAAGTTCATGAATTGTTCAACGGGGAGATCATCATTAAGCGGAGAAGCAACAGGGAGTGGATGCGTTGCTAGGAAATCTGTAAGTGATTGTCCTTTCATGGCACAGAGGGGTACAGATGTTATATCAAACTGAGATAAAATCATGGACCAATGCTCCAATCATTTGGATAAGGTCGATCGTGTCATGAGATATGACAGTGGATTGACTTTAGAGAGCATGTTTACTTTATGAGAAAGCATGCAATGTCGTAGCTTTTAGGATACAAAAATTAAAGCTAGGCAGTGCTTTTTAATAGGTGGATAGTTTGCCTCAATAGTGATTTGATGAGAACTAAGATAATAGAGAGAGTTTTCTTTCTTTGTTGTTGGTTTGAGCCAACATAGTGCCAAGGGAGTCATCTAATGCAGCGATGTAGAGGATCAATGGCTTGCCCGAGATAGTGCTAGAACGATGTCATCGTATTTGATGTCTTTAAAAGCATGCTAACACTTATCATCCCACTTGAAGTTGGCATCCTTTCTGACAAGTGCTAAAAATGGTTAACATCTTTCTAATATGTTGAAAATGAGGCATCTTAGATACACCAACTGCCCTTGGAATGACCTGAGTTGTGTTATACTTTTAGGGGGTGGCATTTCTAAGATCACTTTGATCTTCTCGATTGATTTCTATTCCACGATGTCGAACAACAAACCCAAGGAATTTTCCCTAAGCTACTCCAAATGCACACTTCAGGGGTTAATTTTGAGGTTGTATTGTCTTAACAGTTCAAAAAATACATCAAATCAAAGAGATGGTCTTCCTTTTCTTTACTCTTGACTACAAGATCATCGACATAACATTCTACTTGATGATGAATTAGTTCGTTGAAGATTTGAGTCATGGCCCACCGATATGTGGCACCGCATTTTAAGGCCAAAAGGCATGACCTTATAATAATAAATTTTATCGAGGTTTGAAAGTGTTTCTTTCATCCTCAGCCATCTTGATTTGGTTGTTGCTAGATGACCCATCCATAAAGGAGAATACTGCATGAGATGAGGCAATTTTCACCATTAATTTTGATATAGGAAGTGAAAATTCATCCTTAGGACATACCTTATTTAGATCCCTAAAATCATTGCATATGCGAATGTGGCCATTCTTTTTCTTCCCTGATAAAAACTAACATTGATTAGTTTCTTGATTTCAAAAGTGACCTACTATTCAATGTCTAATTGCATGCATCTAGGGGCCCACTTGATAGGGTTAGCATTAGGTTCTATTGCTAGTTTGAGGACTACTATGTTAGGAGATAGATTAGGCATCTCTTCATAACTCCATGCAAAGCAGTCATTAAACTCAGTCAATAGCTTCACTAAATCATTGGTTTTATTTTCATTCAATAGAGAATTGATGTAATAGTTGAACGTGGATATTCTTCAGTTCCTAAGTTGATTTCTTTGAGCTCGTTGATGGTTGATCTGATTTCCTCTTCAAACTCTGGTGATGCATCCTTGACTTCAAAGATCATCTGAAGTTTCTAAACACACCTCATCATATAAGAAAACACGATTTAAATAGAACTTATTAAATTCTAAATGATTGGTGATGATTGAGTAGTAATCGTCATCATGAACTGGACCACATTTAATCTTACCCTCGATCATGATTATGAATGTCTCAGATTTATCCCATAACCTTTAAAGTAATCAATTCGTGTTTAAACCAAACATATGGAATTATTCTTTTCTTTGCTAAATTAAGAACACAAGGAAAGTACCAATCAAAAGATAATTCTATTAAATCTTTATATGAATTATCCTTAAGTTCTATATTTGACTTAGGATGATGCTCCAAGAAAGAACTCACTTTACATTTGTGGAAGACTTGGGGCTTCCTTAACTACCAAACCCTCAACATTTTGTGAGAAAAGTGGGTTAGACCTAAAGTTCCCAATGATGCACTATTTTACAGACTGATACACTAATGCTTTGCTTAGGAGCACAATATTCATCATCGCTTCTAACTATCACTTACATGATTTGTGTCCAAGTGCTAGTCTACTAATCATATATGACTCATCCTATGAACTAGATTCTAAGTCTATATAGATAGTAGGTGTACTCCTGGTAGCAGGGTCATAACTTCTATTGGGTGGCCAATAAGGAGGTCATCCGTCCCTAGGCATGTCTCTAGATCTGCCTCTTCCTCTACTTGGTGGAGGTGTATCCACAATCTCCCAAACAAAGTATTGAAAGATGTTTTTGAGTCTATAATATCTTGTCTCCAATCATCCATTTCTAATGGTAACACTATAGAGCCTAAGGCCCTCTCGCCTTGTTCATTGAATCCTCTCAACATCATCCTATCTTTTGAAAGTTTGGAGATGTCAATCCTCAAGTAGTGAGGGTTTTAGACTCATAATATTCACGATGCACCTGATCAACAAGAACTCGGATATCATGTATCTTCAATATCTACCGAATGTAAAGAGGGTGGTTGCACTCCTGTAGAAGTCTTCATCAGAATGTAACTCCTAGAGTGTCCTCCAACTGAGCCTCCTCCTCAATCAAGAGTGAGCTAGGCTAAGCATATCTTTGGATCAAGAAGAGCCTTGATTAGAGATTCCCTCATCTCTTTGGATAAGATAAGGGCATCATATATGCTTAACTTAGTTGACAGCTTTCCAAGATGTGCTAGGACGTTGTAGTCAACCTTGGCTTGATCCTCCACAAGCATATCCATGGGTGGAGAATTCTGTGGAGGGGCTATCTACTCTTTATAATCAATGATTTACCTTATCTAAGGTGCCTCCCTAGAGGTAGAACTTTGCCACCGTGAAGGTTAACTTTGACCTCTTGGAATGATGAATTTATGGAAGTTCTACCTTCATCAGTGCACCTACCACTTCTCCTATGGGATCATTGAGGATGACTCCAAATCAATCTCAAGAGGTGAACCCATGTGATAGAAATGAAATCTATTTCTAAATTAGAAGAGGAATGATCAACTAGAGTTATTATTATAAACTTGGAGAGAGAATAAAATCTAGAGTATCAAGTGACACAAAATGTAAGTGAAAGATCTCTTCATTGATTCTTTTAGATGGAGGTACAAATAAATCATGTAGAGTAAGTAGTGAGGGGTTTCCCTCTCCTATTTATGGTCACTAAGAAGAGCTGATGAAGTGAGTAGTACAACTATGGAAGGAATGCTAGACTTGATGGTGGTGCGCTACTATGCTATCCCGTGAAAGTAAGGTAGTCAGTCACGGTGATTTCTTCAAGTTGTCTTTACAACTTCCGAACCTTATTTGGTATGGTTTGAGTTGCTTGTGCACCTAAAGAAAGCTTCTTGATTTTAGAGACCACTTTTTAGAGGTTCTGATAAGGAAATATCCCAACCTTCTTTTGTCTTAAGAGGATAAGTATCCCAAGAATTACTCGATGGAACCGAGGGATGTTCTAACAAGTATTCCTTGGGATAACATTCTCGACTATGCTCAAGCTAGTCCTCAAAGGTGATAATCCTCAAGACATGATTAACCATGCAAAGCAGGTAAAGTAAGATCATTACTCTTGCCACATATTTTCCTCTTGGTCTCAAGTAATTCAAAGTTAAGTTTCTTTAAGAGATTCTTAAAGATCTTCCTAACTACCTCCCTGAATGAATATGGCTTATTCAATATCGCAAGAGTAGGTGGGTAATATTTACCGGTGGATGAGTACCAGCTGAGTATGAAATGGTGGAGGGCAATATGGAACCGTGGTGGTAGATGTCGAGGTGGTGGTTAAGGAGGTGGTAATGGTGGCTGTGCAGGTCTTATATTGACTGGTCGCTTTCCCTTTGTCTACTAACACTACTACCCCGCTTTCTCAAGTTCTTCTCAGCTTGGGCTTGAATGATTGGTCTTGAAAAGGTAACTGTTTAATTTTCCCTTGTAAGCTAGCCGCTTTGTTGATTAGTTTCTCAAAAGTTTTGATAAATCCCTTTAGCATGAAAGAAACTGGCCATGAATATTCTTGAGAAGAATTTGTATATAGCATGTTCGATAACTATGGTTCATTTCATACTCAAGTTTCACCACCTAAGAATATAATCAACAAGGGACTCATTTGATTTAGCACAATGAGGTCACCCTACTTTGCTGGCTCAGAAACCTCTTGATGAAGAGGTGCTCCAACTTAGAAAATCTTCACTAAACCATTGGTTTAGCATCAATCAAATGCAATCACGATTGCTAATGAAAAGAAGAGAAGTGCATCACTATCAACGTTGCAACAACCTCTAAAGTATTATATGAGGGTTTCCATCAAAGATCTTGAAGGATGGTGGCACAAAACCCGGGATATTGGACCCATCAAATTCCTCTGGTAAGGTCTACCCTTTGGAAGATGACCCACCTCGAAGCACCAATTCTTCTCTTCACTTATTGTTCCACCATGCTTATATCTCTTTTGCATGGAGGTACCATCATGACCTTCCTACCGCCATTATTTTGGTCCACGGAGATGTACTCTTGCCGAGAACATGCAACAACGGGGTGGCCTCTAAAGGAGTAGTCAGAATCTGATACCTTGAAGTGCTAGATGCCACTAACAAGTCTTCAACTCTTTTCTCCATCTTACCGATATTTATCTCTCTACCTCTTGTTGAGGTTGAATGAGTTGTGTCATCTTCCTCAACTACAACACCCTTCGCTATGTGATCCCTAAGGAGAGAACCTAGTCCCATATGACTTCTGAGTCCTCCAAGAAATCATCCTCATCTGATCAAAGACCTATCCTTCTCATCGAGCGATCACCACCAAGGAGTTCCCTCTACTCATCGAAGTACTAAGTGAGGTTCTCATCTAAAGAGCGGTCTAATCATGCAGGGATAAATACTCATTACTAATCAATAGTGGGGCTATGCTCACTGATAGAAATATATCAGACATTACTTACTGATGTAGTATTATCTCTAAGGACTGCGCCTATTATGTATATGCTAATCACCAAGGGCCGAACTATAACTATGGATGGTGACAACTACGGTGTCCTTGGGTCACCATTCCTTCTTCACCATAGCTGAGGCGGGAGGTCAAATAGGTGAGCTTGACCTCACCTCAACTAGTGGACTAGATGGAGTGGGATCCGTAGGCCGTAGCAGGATCACCAATGGTGGTTGTCTCTCCCTGGATGGGGGCTTCTGGATCTTGGCCAGAATGGGGTTTGATGTGATCTAAACAAGCTATGGTGGGCGGTGAGTGGAGCGATGCGGAGATAGCACCGACAGCCCCTCAATTATAGTTCTACTCCTCCTATGATGAGTAGCACTTGTAAGAATGATGTTGTCTGAATGATCGACCCTAGTAGAGCAATGATTGAGAAAATTCATCATGAGGCCATAATCGCCTGCAAATCTCCATCGCCTCCTCACTGCTCAGCCAATGCGAGCCTCAATGCTCTCCTAGAGATGACTGACAATCTTAGGGAACTACCTGATCAAAACTACACCGCACTTGAGTGTTCATAGTTTGGCCAACTGCAAGACTCTCCAAGACATGGGCTTCCTGCTCCCTCTGTACTAAAATATGCTGGTGGAGGTAGTGTGAATCCTCTTGTAGTCCTCCTCTCCATCTGCTAAGAGGGGTTGAACCTACTACCACTCAAATGGAGAGGTCTCATGGAGATCCCTCCTCATACATAAAGCAACATCCATCTCTCATTTTCTCTGATGTTGCTTACCTTGCATTCTTGGCTGTGTACATGTAGGTCTTGCAGTGAGCACCCACCCCAAATATGGAGGAGACTATTTTAGAAGCCAAGATAGCCTTCCCTTTTGGGGTGCCTAAGGAGGGGATAGTACACTAGAGAACAGAGTAACTAACATTGATTGGAACAACCGCATAGAAAGAACCGAGGTAGTAGGAACAACAATGGCCTTCCTCTTTAGTGGAGGAAACTCATAATCAGATGGTATATTAAATTGGATAAGCGACATCTTCCTTGCCACCTCCTCCATGCTAACTATAGTGAGGGTTGTCCCCTTGCAAGAAATTCTCACCCCCTCAAAACCATGGCCAAAGTAGATAACCTCAGTGGACCCAGTAGTAAAGAGAATAGCCTGATTCAAGGCTAAGTTTAGACTAGTGGAGGGGGAAAACATGAACTTGTTGAGAGCCATGGATGCTGTACTAACTGAGGGCTAGAAGAACTGACTACATTAAAATCTGCATTATTGAAATATAGCTGAGTCAAACACTTGCCTTGATCTTCACCTTCAATCATCGATCTCAAGATTTGATTTGGAATTTGAACCCACACTTAACAATCTTAAGGATGTTAAGTGGGGTTCATTGAAATTTTAGAGAGATTTTGGAAGAGAGACTTTGCCATATGATCTTGACTTAAACCTACATCAACAAATTTGAGTATGTTAATGGGGTTCAAATATTTGAGGACCCTTGGAGATATGTATATTTTGTTTGAAAATTTGATTAAAATCTTACTTAGCAAATTTAGGTATTCTAAAGTAAGGGTTTTCAATTTGTATGTTTGATAGTTTTGTGTGAGAATATCTTTATTTGTGAAATTTGGTGTGTGATATGTGATTTAATTTTGAAAATGGAGCTTCTCACTTAACAAATTTGGTGTGTTACGTAGATGTTAATTATGTTTGATATGATTTTGATTTGAAAGTGAAGCTCTTACTCAACAAATTTGGTATTTTAAGTGAGTTTGTGTTTGATTAGTGAGACTCACTTAACAAATTTGGTATGTTAAGTGAAAGTCAAGTATTTTTAATTTTTGAAAATGAAACCTTTACTTAACAAATTTGGTATGTTAAGAGAAAGTCAGATGTGTTTATGATTTAAAAAATGAAACTCTAAATTTGGTATATTAAGTGAAAGTCAAATGTGTTTATGATTTTGAAAGAAAAGAACTTATTTAACAAACTTAGGTATGTAAATGGAGTTCAATTTGTCTTATGATTTTCAAAAGGGGTTCTCATTTGACATACTTGGACATGTCAATGATCCAAATGTGTTTGAAGTCCAAGACTTTGTGAGAAGGAGTTATCGACAAATGCAAATGGTGTCAAATAGAATTCAATTTGCTTTACCTTCTCCAAAGGAAGGGGAACTCCCATTTAACAAATTTGGGTATGTCAAGTGGGATTTGTCTTGACTTCTCTTCTGTGTGTTTATGATTTATTAGTTTTTGAAAAGGAGGAAAACATCAACTCTAGCACATGTGAAGTATGCTAAGTGGAGTTTTAATTCTATATCATGATTTTATTCGAAAATAGAATCTCCATCCAATAAATTTGAGTTTGTGGGATGGGGATAGCTATTTTAAAAAAAAAATGTACTTTTGAAAAATACATTAAAAATGGTTGATTTTGATTTTGAAAAGAACCTCCATGTAAAAATCATAGGATTTGTTAAACGATGTTTGGTTATATGTGTTTTGTGCCTTTCTAAAAATTTCTTACAAATTTTTTTGTAAAGATCTCTTATTATGTGGATTTTGAAAAGTGCTTTTGGAAAGACATGTTATTTTGATGGGTTTTATTTGTCTTATTGTTCATGAACCTTGCCTCACCATCAAGATGGTGAAGAATCTTAATTTTGGCCATCTCCTTTGTTTGATTAATTTTAATTTTACCTATTTGGGAACTCAATAGGATTTTAAGACCCACGTGAGTGAGGTCCTAAAACCTAAAGGATGTTGGTGAGCATTAAGTTTGTATTAATTAGATGTTTAATTAATTAAGCTTGATTAATGGTAATTGAATTTTGAATTATCAGATTAATTAAATATTTGTTTAATTATAAATTAATGACTTAGTTGTCCACATGTGAATGGTTTGATTTAATAAGTTTAATTAAATATTTTACTTAAATTTTATTTAATTAAGTTCTATATTAGATTAAATGAGTTAATTATTTATTTTTATTTTAGTTAAACTTAATTATTCATAATTATAGTTAAGTTTAATTTCATTCATTATGTTCATTAAATTTCATTTAATACTTTAATTATGAACTTATATTTGATTTAATTATTAGGTTTATGTATTAATGGTTAATTAATTATCTTATTCCAACTGGATGTGATTTAGATATTAAATTAATTAAGTTCAATTTAGCTTCATTTAGTTTGATTTGGTTTAAGGAATGTGAAAGAGATTTGCTAATCTTAACCCCATTCCCCATGTGTGAGCTAATTTGGTTTTATGAGGAGTTCTTAAGTTGATTTTATGGTTTAATTAGGTTAAGGTGTGAATTAAATGAATTAATTCCTTACCTATATCACCTTAATTAACTAATTAATAATGAGCCAATATGATATGCATATGCTTTGGAAATAAAATCAACAATGATCCTATGAAAATAAAAAAAGGGACTAATGTAATTTGGCTCATAATTATTGGTTAATTAAACTGGGGTTTAATTAATTTTATAACCCTCCCACACAAGTATGCTTATAATTTAAAATTCTTTTTTTATTGTTGAACACCCAAGAATCTATCCAAGAAAAAAAGTTCTCTCAATGATTATGATTTCAATTTGATTAATCAAGCTAATTAATTAATGAATTAAACCATTAGTTAATCTCAACTCAAGTGAAATGAACTTAGGGAAAAGAATGGGAAAGAGGTCTAAATCTCATTCCCCATGTCCATCCACTATCTCACAATGATTAGCATGCTTAATTAATGATTTTTCTTGCTATTCAAAATATTAATTAATCACTTAATTAATTAAGAGAGTAATTACCAAGATAAGCAATATCCCTATAACCAAGTAATAAATCTCAAGAAAATCATGAGGTAAGAATCCCATTAATTAACTAAAAGTTTAGAATTAATTACTTGGGTAATTATGATTAAGTAATCTAATTAAGTTTTTAGTTAAACCCAAATTAAGCCTTAATTATTGTTCAAAATTAATTAGAGTTAATTTTAAATTAAGCCCCTATGAAATACCTTTAAAATGAGTCATAATTCATATTTTTGATTTTTTTTAGGGTTAATGAATTTCCAAAGTTTCATCATTTAACCAAATTTTAAGGTATACTTTATTTAATTAAAATAGATCATTTGAACTTCTAAATTCAATATCTTTCCATTTAGTCATTTTGCCTAAACATTTTAAGGTAGATTTCAAACCTAGTTTCAATCTCTAAAAATTTTACCTCAATCATTTGTATTTTAGAGTAATTAATAAAGCTTTATTTTATTAAAACAAATTAAGCTTATAATACTCAAAGAACATTATGGATTTTGGTTCATTGATTCCAAAGATGAATCCAACGAGCCCTTATTTGTAATTTTTGTTATTTCATTTTGAATTTTCAAAGTTTCGTGCAATTTAAATAATTTTAAAATTAGAAAATAGATAATTTTTCCACTTAACCATAACAGCTACATGGCAACGCAGCCACTTGGTGCAGAATGATTTTGCTAGGTACACATCTCCACACGATGATGCATGGTTCAGCGCTTAACGCTGATGCCACATAAGCATCCATTGGGCACTATGAAAAGGAGCGAAAATCTAGATCATGCAGATGCAAGAACAATAATCTAACCGTCCGTACTGGATGATCTAAAGAATAAAATTTGGTGATTCTAACATGAGATCTAGTCCGTCTGATCCTCTGAATGCGGAATCGGATGGCTGCTACTCTTCTTCTCTGATTCGAGTGAACTGGAACACGAAAATAGCAAAATAAGTGCTAAAAGCCATGACTATTTGGGTTGATTTTTTGATAATCTTTGCAAAACACCCAAATCATATTTTGATAGTAAAATGAAAATGTCTGGAAAATTTTAGAATGGAGCATACATTTGCGCAAATGGAAGATCCTAAGACTGGCTATGTTTTGATGAAATTTCCTTACTGGGGATGATTTTCAGCGGTGATGATGATTCGAGTAGGCTCTTGGGTGGAGGAAGAAGCCTTGGAGTGAGCCTAGACTTGCGTCTTCACTTCGGAATGATGTATTTTTCAATTGCCACCTCTTCCTCACTCGAATCCACCCGATTTTGATATTTTTAGCTCAAGAGAAGTGGGGAAGTGGTAGTTGGTTGCTTTGGGGTTCTAAGAGACTCTAATGCCAAACGATCCTTTACTATCTTTATTCTCCCTCTTTTCATGGTGGCTAAAATTTTGAATAAATGTGATGGGGACAGGATTGTGATGGATGATGGCTTGATTGAGGACTTTTGATTTAGCTCCAAAGTCCTCTTTGGATGCCATATGATCAGGTTCATTGAATGCAAGTGTTGGGGAGGAGTTGAATGCATCTGATGGGGGAGAATTAAATGAGGTTGGGTGGAATTCTATGTGGGAGAGGATCCATGGGAGATTTAATTGGGTTGGGTTAATTTTGGGCTGACATCAAGTGGGTTTGGGTCGAGTTTGATCAGCCCTCAATAAGTTATGGCTTGGCTTCAAGGGATTTGGCTCAATTTGGGTCAATCACATTGGGTCAAGTTAAGTTAGTTGACCAATTGGTCAACCAAACCAAAGCTTAGGTTAGTTTTAAATGATTATTTGAAGAGTTTTGGTACAATCAATTTTATTTAATTTGGCTTAGAATTGATTTTGGCTCATTTGGAATCAAATGGGTCAAATGAGTCAAGCTAACCAATTTGATCAAAATTGGCCAAATTGGCTTGAGTTATGAGTTGATTCATGTTCAATTGGCTAATTGAAGATGAATATGGTCTCTTGTTCGAATCAATTTGGATTTGATTTGAAATTTGGGTAATTTGACCCTTTAGGTTAAATTGGGCTAGTTGGGACAAGTTGACCAATTAGTTAAATTAGCCTCAATTATGGCTTTGGTCAAGTTCAATAATTAATTTAAAATGAACTTGAGCCATTGGTTGCAATCAATTTGGGTTAGATCATGATTTGACCCAATTTGGTCCTTTAGGCCAATTTGGGTCAACTTGGATCAAATGACCAATTAGGCTTGCTTTGTTTGGTTGGTGATGAAGTCATATTTAAATATTAATTTTAGGTTGATTCAAATCATTTATTTTAATCAATTTGATGTAGGATGAGTTTTGGCTAATTTTGGTTCATTTGGGTTAAGGGTTGACTTGGTCAAATGACTAAGTTGACTTGGTTTGACCCAATTGATTGCAATTGATCATCCTAGGTTGATCAATAATCATGGTGGAAGGTTTTGGTGAGCTTGATTCAATCCAATTTGGGTTGGATTAAAAGTTGGCTCAAATTGGTCCTTTAGGCCAGGGTTAAGTGGGACCTAAGTTGATTAATTTGTTTGATTTTTACTTGATTTAGGAGCTTGACTTATATGGGATTGAAATATAAATCCAACTACAATCAATTTGGAGTCCTAGGTTTATTGAAAATTTAAGTCAAAAGGGCTAAGTTAGGCTTAGCTTGGGTTAACTTGAATTTGGTTTGATGATTATAGGTTTCATTTATATTTGGATATATGATTGATGGAATTATTGATTCAAGAGAAAAGTCCATTGGTTTTTTGACTTGATTTGGATGGAATTTGGCTAAGTCCAAAGAATTAGCTCAAAGGGCTTAGGTGGGTTTGGATTTAATTTTGGATATAGTTTTGGTAATTTGATTTTGAATTTCATTTATATTTGTGAATATAAATGAAGGAACAATTGATTATAAAGAAATTGATTGAGTTTGTATTGGTTTAAAGGCTAATTTGGTTAAGCACATGGAGGTGGGTCCATCTGGCTTAAAAGGGGTTTTGGTTTGGTTTAATTTAGTTTGATTTAGTTTTGATCATTTGGATATGGATTTTATTTATATTTGTGAATATAAATGAATGAATAATTAATTTATAATGAAATCAATTGAATTGACTTGATTTAAAGGGAGTTTTGGCTTCTGCTTGAGGATGTCTTAGGATTTTAATTTGATTTTGGGTTTCAATCACTTGGAGTCAAATTTGGGATATGGATTTGAATTTGAGATTGGTTTGAGATTTGAATCTAGGTTTGATTTGAGAAAGTGTATCTAGATTGGGTTTAGGCTATATGATAGGTGATTTCAGCCTAATCCATGATTAACCCTTCTAAATCTACTTAGGTTAAGTGTTCACCTAATCACTAGAAGTGTCTTATGACTAGAAGCTCTTAGTGTCTAGAAGAGTCTAGAGGTTGAGAGCTCACTCCAAAAGTGAGGTCAATAGACTATTTGACCTAAGTTGACCCAAATTAGCTTAAAAAATGGGTCAAAACATGATTGATTGCAACCAATGGCTCAAGTTCATTCCAAATCACTTATTGGACTTGACCAAAGCCACAATTAATCCCAATTTGACCAATTGGTCAACTTGACCCAACTTAGCCCAAATTGACCTAAAGGTCAAATTGGCCAAAATCCAAATTAATTCCAAATTAAACCAAACCAAAGCCTACAATCATTTTCAATTAACTAATTGAACATAAACCAACACCTAACTTAACACAATTTGGTCAAATTGGTCAGCTTAGTCCATTTGACCTATTTGAATCCAAATGAGCCAAAATTAAACCTAAGCCAAATTAATCAAAACTACTTGAACCAAAACACTCCAAATGATCATTTGACCTAGCCCAAGCCTTGGCTTGACCCAATTTGACCAATTGGTCAACCCAACCCAAGATGAACCCATATGAACCCATTTGACCAAATGAAGCCAAACCACCCCAAACCAACCCATGGGACCCTAGAAGTTGGCCAAACTTGACCCAAACCAGCCCTAGATCATTCCAAACGAGTACAAATCTAAGTGGGACCCAATCCAAGAAGATTAGCCATTAGAAAAACCTCCCCACATTTGATTCTTTCCATAAAAAAACAAGTCCACTATCCCATCACTTGGGCTGCCATCTAAGTGCCAAATGGGGTATGCCTTCTAGAATAATAGGATTAACCATGGACCAAGGGAGTTCACCTCCTACCCTCTCAAGCCAAATCCGAGCACCCAAAGGACCAAGCCAACTCAATCTCCCCATATCTTGCCTTGAGCTCCCTGCCACCACTTCCTCCAACCTTGGTGTGCCATGTGGAGCTGATGGTGACCCCTCCGATGCCTCGACGGTGGCGAATCAGCAAAAATTTAGGGATGAATTTCATCCATCCATCACACACAATTAAGGGGTATACTCCCTCAATTTGAGTTGGATTGAGCATGATTCGCATTAGGTGAGTTCTTTGAGTGATTTTGAAATCCCAAAGAGCACCCTAAACCTCCCTCGATCGACCATTGCTCTATGCATGTGAGACTAAAATAGGGGAGACCTCCCATGATTCAAACCCATCTATCTCTCAACCAAACTCCAATTAAACTTGCACACACCTTCACCACACCTAATCAAAGCCAACCAAATTATTTCCCACACTTCCAAGCCATCAGAGATAGGTTCTCGATCAAGACCGAATGCTAAGTAGGAGGAGCTTGGTCCATAGAGAAAACCACCTCAAATTGGGCTTCGTGCTGGATTCATTTCTACCAATCAAAGATACCTCGATCGATCCCACCACTAGATATTAGCTCTGGTAAGGTAATTTCTCAAAATTGATCCTTGTATGTAAAATGGGTTTGTCTTTTGTGAAGAGAATGTTCATGTCATGAGATCATAGCCTTTAGATGTTTTTGTCTCCTTCTATTGATGGTGTGGGATTATTTTGATTCCAATCTGAGCTCGGATCAAATGGGGAAAGATGTATGGTGTCCATCTTTTGCTGCTTGTGAAGGAGATGAATCATGGGTCGTCCGTTCTGCATGATCAAAATAGACGAATATGACCAAATCACATAGAATCCCTTGATTTTTTCTTCAAAATTGTAGATTTAATCATGGTCATCCAATCTCTCGTCAGTGCATTCATATCGTCTCAAATAATCTTCAAATAACCTATCATCCATGATGGGATTAGAATTAAACATTAATCCATTTTAAGGGCTAAAATTCATACTAATCCTAGAAAAATCCAAAAAAACTATAAATAAGGGCTCATTTTAAAGGTATTTCGAGAGAATCTAAGAAAATTATTATTAATTAATTTTTAAATTTTTTTTAATTAAGGTTTAATTAAAAATTTAATTAGCCTAATTACTCTCCCATCAATTATCCAATTTATTTCAAAAATTTTAGAGATATTTAGGGGAATGGCCTCTACCTCCCTTATTATTTTTGGAATTTATTGGATAGTTAATTAGGGAGATCAATAGATTAAGCATTAATTACTCTCCTACCTTAATTAATGATAATTAAGCAAATGAAGATTAATTACTTAAACTTATCCTCACATAGTGAGAAGTCTTTGGGAAGTGATTTGGGTTCATCCTTATAACCATTTCATTAAGTCTCTTCATTTATTTCAAATTAATTAAAGCTTAAGTAATTAATTAGCCACTTTGATAAATTAAAGAGAAAGGATAACTAATTATCTGAATTGGGATCTTCCTTGATCTTCTTAATTTCATCACCCTAATTAAAGGCATAATCAAAAAGACTTAACCAATTAAGGGCTTAATTAATTAATTTAAAATCCATTCATTCATAACCTTTTAATCAAAGTTCTTTAGATTATTTTAATGATTCTTGTGTGAGAAAATCATAAAAGCTTATTTAAAAATCATGGATTATCCCCTTGAGCCATTAGCTCCTTTCATTCATAGGATCATTGCTAATTTACTTTTCATGTGGTTCCATATCATGTTGACTCATCAATAATTACTTAACTTAAGGTGACATAAGTAAGGGTTTAATTGATTGATTTAATTCATACCTCAACCTAATTAAGCCATAAAATCAATTTAATTTCTCTTCATTAAGTCAAATTAACTCACACATATGAGAATGGGTTTAGGATTAGCAAACCTCTTTCAGATCCCTTAAATTAAATCAAATATGAAATTAAAATGGCTTTAAAAAACTTTATTTTATTTTAAATAAGCTTGTTTAATGTGATTATCCTTAGGAATTAGTTGGATTGAATGAAATTACATACTTGTGTTGCTTTATTTCTTTCTAATCATGTTAAGATGTTATATGCCACTTGTAGTCATGCATTCATTTCTTTCAAAAATTAATTAAATAAAATGATTTCTTTTATGTCAAATTTGTATGTGTTAACTTAATTAGAAATATGTGTGGCTATTATCACTATTAAGTCTCAAATGTATTTTCAAAAGCTTATTAATGAATGATAAAATATATTGTGACTTTAGTTACTTATACATAGGAGATGCATGTGATATATAAGCTTAATGTATGAAATTAAGTCTCTCTCTTACATTCATTGTTGATTTGCATGAGTTTGAATGTTAATGGGTATATTAGTCTGGACATCCTGGGGACGCATGATATTAAGTAGCCTCAAAGAGATTCCTACCTCACTCTCCTGGTGCGGAACAATGGCGATGTACCTATTCGATTTCATTCTTATGCATTTTGACATTAGAATTGGGATAGAGCTTTAATTCATATACACAAATAAATTAAATAAATCAAATTCTACTTTTGCATGGTTTCCTATTCTTATTGTTATTTATACTATGTATTTATGATTATATTAGTATGGACATTTCGGGGAAGCAAGAATTTAAGTTGCCCCAAGGAGGTTCCTACCTCACTCCCCTAGTGTTGAACAATGGCAATGTACTTGCTTAAAACTTTCATATATTTGAATGTGTTTTTAGCTATTGAATGAGAACCCCCTCCTTTTTCTATAAAAAAGACATGCATTCATATTTTGTTCAAATGATTGAATTGATTAGTCATATAATTTGATCTTTTCTTATGCTTTTGCATAAGAATTTAAATAGAGCTTTAAATTAATATGATAAAATAATTCTACCAAATGAAACATCAATTCAAAGTACATTTATTTACATTCATCATTTAAGATATAAATTGCATGTATATTTAGTTTATGTTTAGAACTTGATAATATGTGTGTTGTATATGATGAAAAGAAATGAACAAACATGTATTCTATGATAGTAATTTATTCCAATTAATCTTAAGATGCATTTCTTATTGAATGAGATTACTTAAAGTGTACCTAAACCTAAGATTAATTAAAATATGTAATTAGCCATTTACTAAAGGGAATTAAATAATTAATATGCTTTAGATGTGACTTAAGGTAGGGATAAGAGAGAGTGACCCTCTCTTTTCTTCTCTTTATAACACTAAGTTATTTTGTATAGGTCAAATGAAACAAAAGAAAATATTAAGTAAAATTTCCAAATCAATTAGACCACTTAAAGTGAAGCCACTCTTTATGATTAAATGTCCTTCATACTTAGTGAATGACAACTCTAAAGCTTAATTAGAATATACCATACTAGCCTTAATACACACATATTAGATTAAGTCACAACTTCTAGCTTTATGTTAGGGCGGTGCATGGTTTGATGTAGGTTTGTTTTATGATGTATTATTGTAGACTGAATGTTAGGGTGTATGCCTAATGGATGTTAGGTAATTAGCATAATCATATTTCTTGTAGAATATTGCTTAAAATAAATATAAATGCTCTTTTTTGTAAGTTGCTTAACCCCTAAGCATTATCTAAATTAGGAAAAGTGAGTTTGGTTACTCATATGTAGGGTGCTAAGTCCAAATTATACATATAATTGCTTAGGTTGTATGGTGTGTTTACCTAACACTTATTTTAGTTAGATTTACTTTTTCATTCTTGTAATGTAATTGTGCATTAGGAATTTGGTTAGTATTATGGGGTTAAGGATGAATATTTACCGAAGGTTTAATCACTCAGGGTGCCATGTGATGCCTAGAAGCCTACTAAATCAAATGAAGAAATATAGGGAGCATGAAGACTTGAAGACCCCCATAACACTTATCATTTATAATTTGTAATTATTCTTTCATATACCGGGATGTATAAGGGTAGAGCTCGGCTACCCATTTTTCTTTTCAGATTGTACGATGGTACCCTGCCGCACCGACCTGGTATTCTCTTACATTGGGTTAATAAATTATTTGATGATTTATTTACATTATATAATAAAAATGGCATGTATTTTTCTAGTTTCTTCATGCATGATGATTTAATGTGTTGTTTTGATCCACTTAGGCTCTTATGAAAAAAATAAACTTTTTACCCCAATCACAACTCATAATATAATTTTTTAAATAACTCATAACCTCATTTAAAGCCTAGGTGTTAAATAAAGATAAATAAAAGATTTAACAACCCCTTAGCTGAATGTTGTATGTGTAACATCATGCATATCATATTATTTCACTCTTGCTAAGAGAGGGTTTCCATCCTTGCACGATAGGGGAAGACTTGACCTTTAAGGGTCTCCCTTGTGGTGGAAAATATCTCTTTCCCTCTGATTTAGCCAATAGTCCTATTTCATCATGCATTTAGACATATAAAATCCTATAGCCTTTGTCAAAATGTAGAGTCCAAAATCAAATAAAATTTGATAAAATTTGTATTAGATTAAGTCATTATTCATACCACTTATGCTCTAGACTCTTAGAGAGTGGGTTTAAGGGCTTTAGTTTCTTTCTAAATAATAACAACCTAACCATCTTGTAGAACATATGAGTTAACCATATGGTTTTAAAATATAGGAGGAGTTAGTTGACTACCACTCCAGGCGGTTATAAGTCCAATAGTTAGGTAGTTTACCCTATTGAGGTAAATAATATACCCATTTATGCCTTATAATTAGGACATGCTTTGACCCTCTCTAAAGCTCTCTAGATTTAAGATCTGAGATTGTTGTTTCCCCTCAGGAAATAAGCATACATTCTCACCTCTTAGGCATTCCCATAATTTTTAATTTTATTATAATTTCAACATAAATATATAATTCTCTTTAATTTCAAATATATAATGTCCAACCATAGGATGGTTTGGGATGATCACTAGGTTTCCTAGTACAATGAGCATCCCCTACTCATCTCTTTTTAGCTTCAATAATAAGTCTCTTCTTTTGATTTATCCCACTTGATTTTTCAAACATAGTCAATTTATTGATAGTCCTATCTTTAAAATCTTTGGAGATAATAATTGCCTACTTTAATCGAGAGTATTCCTAAAGAACTCACCTTCCTTAGGATGTAATTAACTATGGGGGTGTGGTGTTTATTTTTTAGATGAGATAGGGGACACCACATAGATCTTATGGGGTACTTATTGAGGTGATCGACATTAAGAATAATACTATCTCGAGATAGATGTCATCATCCTACAATGGACTCACCTAAGGACTTCTAGGCCAATGGGTCTTCTAATGTACTAGAGATCTCTTTCACCTTTACATAGAAAAGTAAAGTAAGGTATATTTTTGGGTTATTAAGTTTCCTATAGAGGAGGTAGTTACATCTAAGGAATGAGATTCCTTAGGAATACTCTTGATTAAGATAAATGATCTTTGTCTCCAAAGATTTTGAAGATAGGACTATCAATGAATTGGTTATTTTTAGGAATTCAAGTGGGATTGATCAAAAAGGAGAGAGAGTTATTATAGAAACCCAAGGGAGATGAGTAGGGGATACTCATGATACTAAGAAACCTTATGAGCATCCCAAACTATCCTATGGTTGGGCTTTATATTTTTGTAATGGAGGAGAATTCTATGTTTGAGTTAATTTTTTATTAGAAATCTAGGGCTTACAATCCCATAATACAATATTGTAGAAATGCCTAAGAGGTGATGATTTATGCTTGTAGCCCCAAAGGAAAATAGCAACCTCAGATCCTAAATCTAGGGAGCTTCAGCATAAGCCAAAGTGCGACCTAAATTTAAGCGACAAAATGAGTGTATGGTTAAACCTCAACAAGAGAGTATAAAGCACCCGACTGTTGGACTTACAACTGCCTGGGGGGCCGCCAACTAACTCCTCTTATGATTTTAAATACATGTAGGTAAGTCATATGCTTTGCAAGATGGTTAGGCTGTTATGTACTTATAAGAGAAAACTAAGCCCTTAAGAGACTAGATCATGAAGGGCATGAATTCATGACTTAATCTAATGCAAATTTTGTCAAGTTTTATTTTACTTTTGGACATTTTTATTTGTCACAGGATATGGGATTTTATATTCCTAATGCATGGGAAAATAAGTTATGGGCCAAAATTAGAAAGAAGGAAATTTGTTTCCACCATGGCTCTTAAAGGTCAAGCTATTACTTTGACATTTTTATCAATAAGGGATATGTGGATTTTATATGCCTAATGCATGGAAAAATAAGTTATGGGCCAAAATTAAAAGAAGGAAATGTGTTTCCACCATGGCTCTTAAAGGTCAAGCTATTTTCTCTAGCAAAGGTGGAAGCCCTCCATTAGCAATAGTGAGACAATATGATTTATGCATGATATGAGACATACAACATCCAACATCCAACTAAGGGGTTGCTAAATCTTTTATTATCTTGATTTATGTCCTAGGCTTTAGGTGAGGTTATGAATTATTTAGTTTAATTTTGAATTATTTAATTGGATAGAAAATTTATTTTTCCCTAAGAGCCTAATCACATCCAGGTGATTCAATAATCATCAAATAATTAAGAAACTAGGAAAATCATGCCATCCTAATTGCACAATCATAAACATAACATCAATCAATTTATAAAATTAGTGCAAAAGAATAAAAGGCCAATGTGGTCGGGTTCCATCGCACAACCCGAAAAGAAATGTGGGTAGCTGAGCTCTACCCTTATACATCCTGGTATTATGAAAGAATAAATTATAATTATGAAGTGACAAGTGTTATGGAGGTCTTCATTCTTCATCCTCCATTCTTCATTCCTTATCCTTCATTCCTTCATCTTGGTTTGCTCCATTTCTTTCTTTCTTTTGGTTTGACTTGGGATGTAGTTTGCTCCACGCCTCACATGGTATATAAGATATGGTCTTACAACCAATGTTCACCTTAGTCCCCATAACACTTATCCTAATCCTAATGCAAAAATTACATTAAAAGGAAGGAAAGTAAATTTAGCTACACCAACAAAATAAATGTTAACTAAACACACCATACATCCCAAGCAGATATAGAAATAATTTGGGCTTAGTACCCTACACGTGGGTAATTAAGTCCACCTATCCTAATTTAGGTTATGCTTAGGGGTATAAGCAACCCGCACAAAAAAAGCATTTATATTCTTATTACAGTGCCCCTTAAGCACAATCCCTTGCATAAGACATGATAAGGCTAAGATCGCCCTATCATGTAGTCTACGCACATACACCCTAACATCCATTCTAAAATATTACACCACAAAATAAAATCATGCATCAAACCATCCCCATGTGTGAATTTGATTGGTTTAATTTAGAACAATTAGTTTGATTTTATGTTTTGATTAGGTTAAGGTATGAATTAAATTCATTAATTACCCCTTACCTATACCACTTTAACATAATTATCTAAGTAATTATGAGCCAACATATGATATGCATCCACATGAAAATTAAATCAGTAATGCACCTAATAAATGAACGGGCCTAATGTAATTGGGTCACAATTATTGGTTAATTAAGCTAAAGGGTTTGATTAAGTACTTTTATAATCCTCCTACAGATGTAGTTTGATTATAATTTCCTTTAGAATTCTCCTAACTTATTGAACACCTAAGAATCTACTAAAGAATTGAATGATTGAGTTCTGGAATGATTTAGTTTTGAGTTTGATTAATTAATCTATTTAATGAGTGATTAAGCCATTAAATAGTTGCAAATTAATTAAGTGTTATCCAAATGAAATAAACTTAAGGGAAAAGATTGAAAAAGAGGTCCTAATCTCATTCCCTATGTCCATTCACTATTTCATAATGATTAGCCAACTTAATTAATGGATTCATTACTATTTCACATGCTAATTAATCATTTAATTAATTAAGAGAGATTAAGAATGAAATAAGTAATTCTCCTAGTTAATCAAGCAATAAATTCCAAGAAAATTATGGGAGTGAGGTCATCCCACTAATCAATCTTAGAAGTTTGGAATTAATTGTTGGAGTAATTAGAGTAATTAGCTTAATTATATTTCCAATAAAACTAAATTGAGTCAAAATCACTATTCAAAATTAATTGATTTTAATTTTCTATTATTCTCCCTAAATGGCCTTTAAAATGAGTATGTTATTATATTTTTGGATTTTCTAGTTAGTTATAAATTTTGAAGTTTCACATTAAAATCAATTAGACATAATTAAACTCCTAATCTCGAAATGTGACACGCTTTCCACGCGACAACGGATTGGTTATTTAAGTTGTCACATCCATCGTTAGTCCGGTGGATGCATTTTCTCTGGTCATTGACATAAGATCGATGAGATTAATCTCACAAGAGGAAATTAGAGATCTAAAGAGTGATTTGATCGAATCGCTTGATCATAATGTGGAATATGGTCCACGGATCTATCTCTGGTGAGAGAAGATAATCCATCGATCGCCGATCAAGCTCACCCAAACTTGAATGGAGCTCAAATTCATCCCATATATTTGAGGCACAAGCAACACATCTAACAATGGAGATTGCGTGACATAACGCCTTCACAAAAAAGGACCAACAAATTTTTTCTAAGGTCGCCAATGGCATACCTCAGCTTGACCGACAGCCCAATAATTGAGAAAGCTTGCTGATGAAATGAAGCTTGTTAAGGTGCTTTGATTAGTGTTAGCTTGAAAGACTGATCCACGCCACGTAGGTGATTAGCTTGATCAACTCTATTGATCATGGGAAGCTGATTGATTTGCAACTCCCTTGGGGTATATTTCCTGATGGATGGATGGTAATTTGCCATTTTGGCTCAATAGCTTGGAATGAGCTGAAAAATGTCCCACATGGGTTGTTTGGTGTGAATGAGGAGAGTGGGATGTGATTGGTGAGTGAATTGAGCCAAGTGTCCAAGGAGGTGTCAGCTTTGCCTCCTTGGGTCATGGTTGACCAAGCTCATTAGGTCATGTTCATCACCCTCATTGGTGCCCATGTGGACCAATAGATGGGTGCCAAGTGACCTTGAGAAAGAAATGACAAAATTCTAAGTGAATTTGGTTATGGGATACCCTTTTACCCAAGGGTAAAGTGGTGATTTGGCTATGAGTTTGATTTGGGAAGATTTGAAAACATTTAAAAATGGGTTGGGCCAATTTTCAAGTGATTTGGAGTTCATTTGATTTGATTTGGCTCAATTTGACCCATTTAGGTCAAGTTGGGCTAAATTAGGTTAGGTTGACCAATTAGTCAAATTGGGTCAAACTATGGTGAAGTTCAAATGATCATTTGAGCCTATGGGTATCATTAGTTTGGTTCAATTTGGTTTAGATTTTGTTTTTTCATTTAGGTTCATTTGCAAATGGGTCAAGTTGAAAATTTGATCCATTTGACCCAATTGATTAGTTCATTGGTTTAAAATTGGTTGATCATTTGAAATGTATGATTTTGGTTTTAATCAATTTTAATTTGATTTGATTTCAAGTTGATTTGACCTTTTGGGTCAAGTTTGGTCAATTGCGGTCTAATTGGTCAATTGCTTTGGTCAAGTTCAAATTTGGAATGAATTTGACCCATTAGTTGCAATTAATTTGGCTTAGATCAATAATTGACCCATTTTGGCTTTTTAGGTCAATTTGGGTCAACTGGGCTAGGCCAATGGGTTTCGTAGCTTAAGTGAGGGTTTGGTCAAGTTTAATAATTGATTATGGATTGGTTTATATCAATGGTTTCAATCAATTTGTCACATAGTAAATTTTAGCTTATTTAGGTCTCATTTGGGCTATGCGTTGACTTGGTCAAAAGCTAGGTTTAACTTGGTTTGACCCAATTTGAGTGATTGATCATTCTAGGATGATTGTTGAGCACAATGTGAGGCTTGGGTGGTTCAATCAATTGGGTTGGATTAGAACTTGGTTCAAAAGGGTCTTTGCTACTTTGGGTCAAGTGGACCTAGGGTGAATTATGATCTTGATTCAAGTTTTGTCGAACTCACATATGGACTTATGATGGAAATATAAATCCAATTGTAAGTGGTTTGGAGTCAAATGGGTTTTGGTTCATTTGACAATTTCAAGTCAAAAGGATGAACATGGGTTTGATTTTAAGTTAGTTTTGACTTGGTGATAATTTATGTTTATATTTGGGCATGTGAATGAAGAAGTGATTGTTTAAAGAGAAAATCCAAGGGTTTGGATTGATTTGAGAATGAATAAACCCAAGAAATTGCTTAAAGGATATAAATTGGGTTTGGATTTGAGTTTTGAATTTATATTGATTTGATTTTATCCATTTGAATTTATATTTCATTTATATTTGTGAAGATAAATGAGAATATAAATGATCCATGAGAGAATCATGTGAATTAGGAGTGATTTGATTGTGAATTTGGCTAAGGTAGGTCAAAAAGTTTAAAAAAAGGGTTTTGATTTGGTTTGATTTATATTCATTTGATTTGGATGATTTGGATGCCAATTTTATTTATAGTTGTGAATACAAATGATAAAATAAGTGATTTATAAAGAAATCACTTGATTTGAAGGGTTTGGTTGCTTATGGATGTGATTCATAAGGCTTAGGAAGGTTTTTGATTTGGAATTGATTATGGGTTTCAATCATCTGGAATTGGAGTATTTGGAATTGATTTTCGATTTGAATCATTTGGAATTGGAATTGAATTTAGAGTTGATTTTGGATTTGAGAAACTCAATTGAGTTAGGACTAATTTGAGATTTGAATTGGATTGGTTTGAAGAAGTGTACATTGGCTGGATCTGAGCTATAGGGTAAGTGGTTGCCTTAAATCATTAATGCATAGCCTAATCCTATGATAAACCCTTCTAAGTCTCTAGGGTTCGGTGCTCACCTAATCACTAGAAGTATCTCAAGACTAAAGAAACTCTTTGTGAAGAGAAGAGTCCTATGCCTAAGATGGAGAAGTTGAGAGCTCACTCGAAAGTGAGGTCAATAAAGGGCGCCCAATAGGTGTGGTGTGACTGACAAGGCATACCCACATATCGACTAAGATGATCAACGTTCAAATGACGCAAAGAATAGAAATGATCTACTCTAACTTGAGGTGTAGAAGGAATCAAGATCTTAGTGCAATGTAACTCTACTTATGTCAAAGACATAAGAGAGCAAGGAGAAATCCACTAAGGATTGAGTATGTGAGCCTTCCACTATAGGAAAAGGTTCAAGTTATCCACTGGGGAAAAGAGGTTGTGAAATCCACTAGAGAATAGAATTTGGAATCCACTGGGGATAAAAGTGTGAACCTTCCTCTAGGGGAGCAGGTTTGGGTTGGATTGAATTGACTCCACTCAGTGCATCTAACTAAGGAGAAGCTGATCGATTTTATTATTTAATTTGATCCATTGAGGGAGGTTGGTTGGTTTTGTTTCAGATCTTAAATTTTGACTTTTGAGATGGACCCAATGGATCATCGAGTGGGGGCATCTAGCTTTTCAAATTTACCAATAAAAGGGGTAATCTACCAACCACATAGTAAGACTATCCAACCAAAGTGTTTTGTGTACAATGGTCAAGAAAAAAGCATAGAATTATATCCAAAGTAGGGATCCATTGGATATGATAATGAATCAAACCCAACCTTAGGTTGACTACTGAGTGAATGCCACTAGGGGACTTAAATCAGCTCAAAGATAGTCAAAATTAATTCTATTTTAATTATATTTGATGGATCCCATCCATGATCAGCATATGGGCCATTTTGGCCTTGGCCTTTAGATTTATCCAAAAGTGTAGTTTCGTCAAGGGGAGAACTATCCAACCAAAGGGTGCCTTCGCGACCAATTCAGGAAGAAAGCAAGACTCACATCTTCCTAGAAAGACCACTGACACATTAGCAAGGTAACATGTCAACTACCTGGTCGCATCGATTATGGCGACCATGCTAGAAAGAATGTAGTAGTAGACTTACATCTTCCAGAAAATGACATGGGACAACCTATTTGTGGCAAAATAGATTGAACCCAACCTAAGGAGACTATGAGAGTGCCTTACTTATCTCAACTCATCAAAATTTTTTATAGGGAGTTTTGCTAACACTGCTCTAAAGATAGGATGCCTACTTGGGAAAGGGGCCTCTGGGTGCTTGAATTTCTAATCCACAAGTGAATAAATTTGTTTGTTTGTTTGTTTGATATGGGCCCTATTAGTTTGCAAGGGATCACACTGAGAATGAGCTTATATCAACCTAGACCTATCTTAGATTTATGTCCAAGGGAGAATCTGCATTGAACAAATTCTACAACCAGGGGTGGTTACTAGGAAAGGGGTCCAATCCAAGAGTAGCAGTCTAAATGAGTCAGAGATGTAGAGTGCACATAGAGGAGGGGCCACTAAGGGCTTTATCTTGATCCCCGAAGAAGATAATGTCTATAGGTATTCGGTGGCCAACTCAAGGAGAAAGTGCGGGGACTCATATTTGCCAAGAGTGGTGTATCCACTGGGTGAGTCACTATTAGCATAGTAACATCAACCAACCTAAGGTACATCGATAAGAATTAGCTAGAAGAAAGCATCGGGACTCACATCCTTCTACGAACTGATTTCGAGGAGTCAATCTCCACCGACCAGGGGCAACCACCGAGTGAATTCCACCGAGGACTTATATCAACTCAAAATTAATCGAAGAAAGGACATAGGGGACTTATCCTAAGCCTCAAATATATTCACCTAGTGAGGATGGCTAGTTCAAGAAGGAAAGCGAACATCCTCTTAAACAAAGTCATGAGCTTACTGATGCAAAAAGGCCTACCAAATTAACAAGGTGCTTATTGGTTTGGTAAAAGGATAGGATGCCGACTGGGTTCTCTTACACCTATCCTAAAACATGCTTAAGAGTTGATGAAATGGTGCCACGAATAGTAGTTGTGATCCCACCAAGAAAGGATGCCGCTTGGGTTCTCTTACACCTAACTTAATCGTGGTAGTCGAAATAGGATGCCTCATGGGTTCTCTTACACCTACTCTATTAGTGCTAGGAAATCATATTTAATTTGTGTTTGTGAAAGAAGGATATGATGCCTTTTTCTTACACCTACCCTAAACACGTGTGGTGGAAAATAAGCAAACAATGCAATGAAGAGATTATTTTGATGAATTGGAATGGAATTCTTGAAGATAATTATTTTTAAACATAATTTTATGGATAGTATTTCTCTTAATGGAGCCCATTGATTTGAAGTATCGGGTGTTCCCCTTTATAATTAATAAGTTGATAAGATCCTTCTTGGTAGGTCTTCTCTATGACAAAAGGGCATTCCCAAGTGGGTTCAAACCTGCCTCCCATCTTTTGACAGGCAACAATCGATCTCCTTAAAACTAAAACAAGCTCTCCTACTTGAAAAGCTCTAGGGGGACTAGCTTGTTGTGAGCTTGAATCATGTTGTCTTTGTACAACAAGATTTTGGCATGCCATAGGTATCTCTCTCCAAACCTTCAAGCTCTTCTAATCGCAACTTAGCATTCTATTCTGTAGTGATTTTACTACCCATTGCTATCCTTAGTGATGGGGGCTAAACTTTTATGGTAGAATGACTTTGTACCCACACCAAGGAGAATGGTAGATGGGTTCTATATGGTGGTATGCCCACAAGACTTCAACTAGTTGCTCATGCCACTATCGCATGTTGTTGTTGAGTGTCTTCTTTAGATGGGAGTTTTGTTGAATGCTTACTTACCATTCACTGGGATAGTATATATAGTGAGTATCTAATCTATATATGTCTCAAAGTATGATCTTGTGCTTGAATGAAGTACCATTATTAGATATAATTCATCGAGGCACCCCGAACCTATATATGATATAGTTTCTAAAATATTGGAGCACCTGCTAAGCTGTGACCTCTCTGAGTGGGATTGCCTTCGCTCAATTAGAAAAGTATTCAGTGATAACTAGGATGAACTGATGACCCTTAGAAGAAAAAGGATCAATCGGACCCACTATGTCAGAACCCCAACACTCGAATGGCCATGAGGCCAATGTAGGGTGTAGAATGTTGAAGACCACACCTGTATCTCGACACGATGGTATCTCCTAGCTACATCCATGTAGTCTATCATCAAAGGCTAGAGTATCCTAGTCTCTTGATCTTTGCCTTCATCTTGATCGGATTGATGCTCCATGACCTAAAATTACCTCATGATCTTATGCTTGTTTGTCTAAAACATATTTGATCAAAAGATCGTCGCTACAAGGTGCCATCCACGAGAGCATTGGAGAGAGCTTTCTACTTCATTTGATGAACTTGTGATTTCTCTTGAGGTAGTTTGCCTCTAGTCAAGTAATCTATGAATGGTTGCCTTCAATCCAGCTCCTCATCTTTCTTGGCAATGGCAACCTCCCCTTCAAGAGAGAATCTCTCGATGAGTTCAACATCAACAAAGGATAAGACTTGTCTATTTTGGACCCTTATTAGAATGGATTCATCTTCCGGACATGCCAATTCTTTAGTAAGCTTGGCCAAAGCTTCTACCATATTCTCTCAAGGAATCTTGTAAAATGGTGACCTTAGGGATTTGGGCCACCATGGTGTAATGGTAGTGATGAAGCTTAGGTTTTAGAACCTTATAGGACCTAGAAATTTGGTTGATGACCAGCTGAGAATCCCCGTAGATGTTGATGCTTTTGACATAAATTATAATAGCTAACTCCAGATCGATAATCAAAGCCTCATATTTAGCTTCGTTGATGGTGCATGGATTGGAAAGATAGTATGAGAATCTCATCACATCGGGGTATAGGGCTAACATGATAATTTTTATCCTTGCCTTTCCTGGAAGAGTAGATCATGGTTCTTCTCATTTTTGAAAGGAAGTGGCATCAAAATACATCTCCCAATGGTGAATTCTAGTCCCCAAGTTCATGATTTGTTATCGAGGAGGTAATCACTAAGCGTGAAGATGAAGTGGGTGTACTAAGAAATCTATTAGTGCCGTCTTTCACATCATGGGGTGGTAATCAAAGCGAGAATCATGGACCAACATGCCAACTGTTTGGGTAACGTCAGCCATATCATGAGATACTGTAGTGGATTGGTTCTTGAAATCAAGTTTACCTTATGAGAGAACATGTAATGCCATAGCTTTTGGGATGTGAAGATGAAAACTAGGTAATGTTTCTCAATAGGTGGGTAATTTGTTTAGGGATCGATGATAGTAGAGAGAGTTATCCGCCTTTTTTTGGCTAACAAAGTGGCAAGGAGTCATCCAATTAGTGTAGAGGATAAGGTTTGCCCGAGATAGGGTTGCTAGAACCGGCTTTCACAAATTATTTGATGTCTTTAAAAGCATGTTGACACTTATCATCCCACTTGAACTTAGCATCCTTTTTGACAAGTGCTAAAAATGGCTTGCATCTCCATGATAGATTGGAGATAAAGCACCTTAAATATGCCAACCACCCTTGGAATAATCTGAGTTGCGTTAAACATTTAGGGGGTGTCATTTCTAAGATAGCTTTGATATTTTCTGGTTTATTCCTTGGACAAACCCAGGAACTTGGCTACTCAATGCACACGGGGTTCATTTTGAGATTGAATTGTCTTAATCGTTCAAAAACTACTCTCAAGTCAAAGAGATGGTCTCCCTTTTCTTTACTTTTGATAACTAGATTATCGACGTAGTTTTCTACTTGATGATGAATGAGTTCATCAAAAATCTGAGTTATGGCTTGCTGGTAAGTAGCACCAACATTTTTAAGGCCGAAGGGGATGGCATTATAATAATAGATTCTGACTCAAAAGCAAGATTCCTCTCATCATCTTAATTTGGTTGTAACCAGATGACCCATCTATGAAGAAGAATATTGCATGAGATGAGGCAATGTCCACCAATAACTCTGATATAAGAAGTGGAAATTCATCCTTAGGACATGCCTTATTTAAGCCCCCAAAATTGACGCATATGCTAATTTGGTCATTCTTCTTTTTAATTGGGATGACACTAGCTAACTAGGTAGAGCATTTTTCTTTCCTGATAAAGCCAACATCGATCAATTTCTTGACTAAATGACCGTTGTTTCTAATCGTGCATCTAGGAGCTTGCTTGATAAGTCAAGCATTGTGGTCTATGTTTGTGGATTACATCGGAGATAATGCATCTCTTCATAGCTCCATGCAAAGCATTCACTTTATCTAAAGTATGCTACCATGAAGCTCATTTCCCTAAGTTATCTTTGGCAACTTTTATGTTGGAGGTTCGCTACCTCGAGGCACCTGTTGAAGGCGTTTCTTGATTTTAGAAATGATCTTTTTAGAGGTTTGGGATAAAGAGATATCCCAACCTTCTTTTATTTCGAGAAAATCACATGTATCTCCTAGGGTTATTCTAATAGAATTGAATGGTTGTTCTACTAAACATTCCTTAGGGATAACTATAGCACCTGAATTATAGATATGCTCAAGCCAATCCTTAAATGTAAAGAAATCCTTCAAAACATGGCCTAACATATGTGATGGGGGCAAAAGTTAGGATCATTCTGCACTTCCTCACTTAGCTGTAGCTAAAATTAGGTTTCTTTAAGAGGTTCTAAGATTTTCCTGACTACCTCCCTATTAAATGAATAAGGTTTGTTTAATTTATCTAAAAGAGTAGGTGGGTGATAGCTACTTGGGGGCGGGTATGTATACTGCTGCTAAGAGTATGGCTGATGAGGAGACGATGAAGGCTGTGAAGGCTGCTATGATGACCGATAAGATGGTCTAGGCAGTGGTAAAGGAGGTATAAGTGAAGGCTATTGAGCTCGAGGTCTCTCACACTGATCTATGGTTGGTTGGTTCCCCTTATCCAATACTGCTACTACCTCTGGCTTCTTTTCATAGGCTTTTTGTGACTTTGGTTTTAATGACTGATCTTGAAAGGGCAACTGTTTGGCCTCCCCTTATAGACTATCCCCCTTGTTTATTAATTTCTCTAATATCTTAATTGTGAATCATTTAAGCATGAATGCAACTGTCCATGAATATTCTTTAATATAATTTCAATATCATGATGTTCAGATAGTTATGGTTTGCATTTCATGATTAAATTATGCCATCTAAGAATGTAATCAACAAGGGGCTCACCGGGGTATTGTTGATCTACAATGAATCACCCATAATTACCCTTTGCTAAGCTCCAACAAACCTTTTAACAAAGAGTTGCTCCAACTCAGTAAAAGTCTTTACTAAATTGTTGGGAAGTTTAGCGTACCAATCAAAAGCTATGCCCACTAGATTGCTGACAAAGTGATGGAATAATAATGCATCATTGCCACCAGTGTTGCAATAGTTGGCCCTAAAGTGTGCTATATGTTGGTGAGGGTTCCCACTACCATCAAAACTTTTGAAAGAAAGAGGCATAAAAACCTTAAGATATTGGATAACATTGAATTCCTCTAGTAGGGTCTACCCTATGGCACTAATGAACCACCTCAGGCTTGCACCAGTGCTTCCTTCACTTGTTGTTCCACCATGAGTTTGATGTATTTTTATTGTATGGAGGTACTTCCACTTCCAACAAGCTAGTACTACGCTCTATTGGAGGTGAAGTCTTAGGTTGATCCGGGACATGCACAACTCAGCTACATATAATGGTAACTACTGAGCTTGATTCTGAAGTGCTAGAACTACTGCTAACAAATCTTCAACTCTCCCTCCCATCCTATCAATTTGCTCATCTTTTAGCTTGAGTTGCTGAATGTGGAGTTAAGTCAAATAGGTTGCATCATCATCTGTTAATATGTAATACCTATGATGATCCCAAAGGAGGGAACCTCTAGTATCAACCATGTGTACCTCTATCAAGTCTTCCAACAAATCATACTCGTTGGGGTCGAAGCTAACCTTCTCATCTTCGAGGTCAGACCAATCATACCCTAGGATTTCTTTCTTTTAAGTAAAATATTCTGCCAAGATATCATCCAAGGAGCGATTTAACTATGCAGACACAAATACTCATGGCTGATCGGTGGTAGGATTATGCTCGTTAACAGAGATACACCTAACCTCCCTTCCTACTAGAGTGTTAACCCTATGAGGGCTATGCTCACTAGAAGACACATGCTTATGACTATCAACTGGTATGGGTGGAGTGCTGGCCGTGGGGGGATCTACCACCATGGGGATAATAGAACTGTCCCCTTCCCCTTCTGCCATTACTATATCCATAATCTATTGAGGTGATGGTGGTGGTGGTATGACTACGATGCTGTGGGGTCGCCACTCCTTCTTCACTGCAACTAAAATAGGAGGTCGAGCAGGAGAACTCTCCCTCATCTCAGTCGGTGGAGTAGATGAAGTGGGATCCCTTGGCCATAGCCGGATCACCAATGGAGCTTTCTTCTCCTCTGATGTTGCTCTTATGGCTTTGGGTGGAACTGTAGAAGATGGAACCTATAGCGATTATGGGCGTGGAGTAGAGTGGTGTGGTGGAGACAACACCAATGCATCTGTATAGGGGATCTCCTCCTATGATTGGTGGTACCAATAATATATATTACGGGTGGTGCGATCGAAAATCTATGAGGGTGGAGGCTGCTGACTTCCTGGCATATCTTCGCCTTTCTCTGCTAGTGATGTGAACTGATACTCGGGCCTTTTGGCCCTCTCCTAATGGATCTGGTTTCCTACATTGAGGAATAAGTAAATCTCACACTAGAATCTAGCATAAGCCATAACTTGGCATAAAACTATCCAGAGGCAAGCATATGACCTTCTCCTATCTCTGATAGATGTCTCATAATGAACCAGAGGTGGAGATGATATTGCAATCCTCCTGACATCTTTCTCCATTTTAGAACCGAAAAAAGGATGAAACTTATTTTGAGTAAACAAATGAGAAACCTCCCTAGGTGACCCCTCCTTTGCAATGTGAGATACTGTCTCTATCTCCTTGGCAATGCACATGTGGTGCTGCTTGATTTTGTGGCTCCTCTTACAGTGCTAGGTTCAGCTAGATGGAGCAGTATGGGAGCTAGACCCTACCTCAAAGGTAAGGGAGACTATCCCTGAAGCCAGGATAGCCTCTCCCTTAGAGGTGGCCAATGAGTAGGTACTAGCCTACACTAGGGCAGTGATGGGAACAACTGACTATGTAGGCATTGACACTGTAGCTACTATGGGAACCTATACCACCTTCCTCTTCAGAATCTAAGGGCATATCAATACGGATGATTGGCTTCTACCTAGCAACTACATCCTTGCTGATAGCGGTGAGGGTTTCCCCCTCACAAGTAATCCTGGGTCCCTCAAATCCTCGGCCAAAATATAGTAAATGAGCAAAATCAGTTTGGGGAGGCTGGGCATCCAAGACCAAATCCATCCCAAAGGGAAGGTGAACACATACTTACATATCTTTTGAACTATACTACATTGAGAAAAGGACTAGGCGAGTTGAACTCTACATTTGTTGAAAAACTCAAACCATTTGTTATATTTTAGAGTTTGAACTCACACTCAACAATTTTATGTTGAATTTAAGAGATATTTTGAACAACTTATTTTGAGTTCATTTTGAGAATCCACATTCAACAAATAAATGGGTTCAAATATTTTGACTTTGACTTTTGGTTTATGTTTTGGGATCCTTTATTTAACAAATTTGAGTATGTTAAATAGAGGGTCAATTGATTTTGTTTTAGAATTGAATTTGGGATTACTTAGTTAGTAGATTTGGGTATGTTAAATGAGATATTTGAAAACAATTTTAATTTTTTTGTTTGCCCATGATGTTTATCATGTGTGAATTTAGAAATGGAATCTTTACTTAGCAATTTGTGTATGCTAAAAAAAGCCCAAATATATTTAATTTTTATTTTGATTTTGAAAATGGGATCTTTACTTAGCAAATTTGTGTATGCTAAATGAAGTCCAAATGCGTTTGATTTTTGTTATTTTTGAAAAGGGGGATTTCTATTTAACAAATATGGTGTGTTAAATAGAATCCAATGTATTTTCAATTTTCTTTCTGAAAATTAAAATTCTCTTTTGACAAATTTGGTATGTCAAATGGAATTCCAATGTATTTTGATATTCATGATTTTTGCAAAGGAGATTCCATTTAATAAATTTGGGTATGTAAAATGGAAGTTAATCATATTTTATTTTTCAAAGATAAATTTTTGTGTGTAATTATTGCTTTTTTGAAAAGAAGGAAATTCCAACTTAACGCACGTGTAATGTGTTGAGTGGAGTTTCAAGTGGTGTGATTTTATTTGAAAATAAAACCTCCATTCAACACATTTGGATATATTGAATGAAGATGCTTATTTTCAAACTTGTCCTTTTTGAAAAAAAAAAGGAAAGAAGCTCCAACTCTAATATATATGGAATATATTGGTTGGAGTTTCAATTTTATGATATGATTTTATTTGAAAATGAGATCTTCATTTAATAAATTTGGGTATATTGAATGAGGATTCTCATTTTCAAATATCTCCTTTTGAAAAGGAAGAAACTCCATCTTCAGCATATATGAGATATATTCGGTGGAGTTTCAATTTTATGGAATGATTTTATTTAGAAATGAAACCTTCATTCAATAAATTTGGGTGTCTTGAATGAAGATGTTCATTTTCAAATATGTGCTTCTTGAAAGATGATTTTGATTTTGGTTTTGAAAAGAACCTACATGTAACAATTCTGAGGATTATTAGATGGGGTTGGGTTATATATTTTGTGAAAATTTTTTGTGCAAGTATTTTATTATGTGAACTTTGGGAAAGTGATTTTGAAAAAGTGATATTTTTATAAAGGATTTAATTTTCTCATTTGTAGAATGAGGCTTACCTTATCATAGAATGGTAAGGAGGTTCAAAAAGGTCTTTACTCATCGCTTTTGGTTAAATTTTATTTTCACCTATTGGGGACCCAATAGGGGTTTTAAGACCTACATGGAGTGAGGTCCTAAAACCTTAAGGATGTTGGCTAGCTTAGCTTAAGAATGAAATGAGCTATGTGCCAACGAAAAAGAAGGATAGTCTCGAACTCATATGAAATATGAATCCACTATCGATACGTGGAGACACTGATCATTTACCAAAGATGGAGAGAGGAACACTCCCTAGTGGAGTCACCAACAAAATCTGTGGTGTTCATTTTTTTCAGATGAGATAGGGGACACCACATAGATCTTGGGGAGGGAGGGGGGGGGTACTTGAAGGTGATAATTGAGGAATGATGTTGTTGACCTCAGTTTTAATGACCTCTCAACCCCTCAATCTTAGACATAAGACTTCTCTTAGACTTTAAGAGTTTCTTAGTCTTAAGACACATCTAGTGATTAGGTGGACACTCAACCTAGCCCTAAAGACGTAGAAGAGTTAGCCATAGGAATAGGTCATGCCTTAGGTTAGTAGGAAAATTTGCCTACCCGTAGCTGGAACCATTCCTCACTTTCCTTCATTCAAGTCAAACTCCAAATCAATCTCATTTGATTTTCTCCAAATCCAAATCAACTCCATATGATCAAAATCCATGATTGAAATCCATGATTAAAATCTATGATTGAAACCCATGATCAAAATCCATCAAAATTCCTAAGTCCTTAATCTTCCTCTTAAGGATTTAGCCAAAATCATGATCTAAACCAAATCAAACTCATGAGATTTCTCATAATTCATTTATATTTTCATTTATGTTCACATATATAAATGGAATATAAATTCAAACCAATCAAACTAAACTCAAAATTCCAAATCAATTCATGAAATTTTCCTAAGCCCCTTTAAGTTTCCCTTCATAGACATAGCCTAAATCATGATCAAATCAATCCAAACTCATGGGATTTTCTCATAACTAATTTATATTCTCATTTATATTTACATATATAAATGAAATATAAATATAAATCAATCAAACCAAATTCAAAAATTCAAATCCCTACTCCAAAATGTTTCTAAGTCCTTTAAATCCTTCTTAATGGACTTAGCCTAACTCATGGTCAAAGCACTTCAAATCCTTGAAATTTTCACATGATCCATTTATATTCTCATTTATATTCACATATATAAATGAAATAAAAATTCAAACAATCAAAACCAATTCCAAAAATCAAACTCAAATCCACTCAAATTTCAACCTAAGCCTTTCAAGTCAAAATCTTGAACTTAGCCAAATAAATTACAAATCAAGCAAAGCTCTTGATTTTTTTCATGAATCAATCAACCCTACAATCATGAATCTATATATAAATACAAACATCAATCACTTAACCAAAACTCAATTTAAAAATCAAACCCTAAATCCTTTCATATTCTTCGTTTGAATATGAAATTGTCAAATGAACCAAAACCCATTTGACATCAAACCACTTGTAAATAGATTTATATTTCAATCATAAGTCCATATGCAAGTTCAATCAAGCTCAAATCAAGCTTTGAAAACCACTTGATCCAAAGTGACCTAAAGTATCCTTATGAGATAAATTCTAATCCTAACCAAATTGGACTGAACTAAACTTACCTATCCTCTCATCATGATCAACAATCATCATGGGATGATCAATCAATCAAATTGGGTCAAACCAAGTCAAACCTAAGGGTTGAGCAAGTCAACACTTAGCCCAAAATGTAACCTAACATAGCCAAATTCCACCATAGGCCAAATTGATTGAAACCATTGATCTAAGTTCATTCATGACCTATGTTTGTACTTGACCAAGTCAACATTTGTGCCTAACCTAGCCCAATTGGCCAACTAGACCTAACCTAGCCCAATTGACGTTAGACCCAACTTGACCTAAAGGGGTCATGTTGAGCCAAATTTGAACTTAACCAAAATTGATTGGAAACAAAGATGCCAATCCACTCCATTTAACTAACCAAAATTAAACCTACCCATGACCTAGCCCAAATAGGTCAAATGGGTCAAATAGGTCAACTTGACCCATTTGACCTAAATGAGCCAAATTCAAAACTAATCCAAATTGAATCAAACCAAAGCCACCAAAACATTTTAAATGGTCATATGAACACAACCCTTGGTTTGACCCAATTTGATTAATTGGTCAACTTGACCCAAGTTGACCCATTTTGACCTAAATGGGTCAACATGAGCCAAACCTTATTCAATGAATTCCAAAACTCTTGAAACTTGGCCAAACCTAGTTTTGCCACATACCCAACATATAAAAATTGAAAAATCATCAAAATGACCATTCTATCCCTAAGCCATAGACCAAATTTTGGCCTAATCCATGGGTAATTTGGTCATGCCCTCTTTATATCAATTTGATGCCTTTCTAATAGCGCAAGTGAAACTAATGAAGCATGGTGCAATCAACCCAATGGGTTTAGATCATCCCAAATGGACCCAAGGCCAAAATTTACCCCATGGGTCAAATTGGCTAATTCAAAATCCTTCCTCACCTAATTTGATACACATGGGAGGTTGGCAATCCACTCAAGACCTCAAACCGACCATGTGTAAAGATCTAACAGCCTAAACAACCCATCCAATGTGGTCAATTGGATCAAAATGTCAAGGGAGGTCTCGACCGTTCGATTGCCATAGGGGGGGGAAATACTCCCCCTAATTCAATTTGAAACTATCATTCCCTCATTTGATTGAAGCCTAAAGAGTGTTAGGAAAGATCAGAGAGCCATCCTAAGCTTTCTAAGAAGGATTTGAAAAGTGATCTTCTTGATTTTCTCCATTGAAAAATAGGGGAGCTCACTTGAACCTTCAACTTCTTCCACACTCAATACTACTTCAATTCCTCTTGCACACTCCCTCAGAGGATCAATTCAAGTGCACCCAAGCTCTCATTTGAGTTCCCAATACAAGGAGAGCCTCAATTGGATCAAAGTCGCAAAGGAGGTGAAGTGGTGTTGGTCTATAGGAAGATCCACTCAACCCCAAGGCTTGAAAATTTCAGTGGCTTCTTCTCCACTATACAAAGCTACCTCATTATGCTCGAGCACCAGTGATCACCTCAATGAGGTATAGAATTTTTTGACCACTTAGCTTAGGGGGTGTTGGTCTTTTGTGAAAGAAATTTTCAAGTCATGAGAAATCCACCGTTGGATAAGCTTCTCATTAGCTTTAGATGGTGTGGGAACAACTTTGTTCCAATCTGAGCTCAATCGAGCTTGGATCTTCCCTTAGATCATGGGAAACCTCTATCGAGCCTAAGGGAAGAACTAGGGAGATCCTGGCTGTCCATCTAAGGGAAGAACTAGGTAGAAACAAAGGCAATTTCAGAGGTGGGGGACCCCCTAGCTGGCCTTCAACCAACAGAGGTCATGTTATAGTTCATAGGTGTACCCCTATTATTCACATAGACTTGGAATCCACCTCAGAGGATGAGTCCAATATGATTAGTAGACTAGCCAACCCATCTCAGTGGATTCCATTGGAGGTGACTTTCAATCCAGACAGAGATGAAGACCAGGCCTCCAAGCAAAGCAAAGTATTCAAATCTAGTTTATGTGAAACTATTAGGCAGCAGTTGGGAACCTTAGCTCTTATCTCACTTACATCTCAAAAAGTTGAAGATTTAGTAATTAAGGAAGTCCCTAAGTCTTCTAGTGACATGAAGCAGAAGAAGTTCTTTTTGGGATCGTCATCCTCAAGCCCTAAAGTTGATGTAAATCATGTGAAGGATACTTTTAAAGAATTAATGGAATTACTTTTTGACTTTTACTCGCCTTGTGTTAAAAATCTTATATAGAAAGATTTATTTCCTCATGCATGGTCCAAGCATAGGTCAGAGTACTTCGAGAAGCTATGGAATAATGCAAGCAGGGAAGCACAATTAAGAGCATGATTAGGATTCAGTACAGTGGGTTCGGTCGATGATGAAGATTATTACCTAAGTGTTACCAATCATTTGGAATCTAATAGTTTCTTCTCACATAACACCAACTCTTATGAGAATGTGTGTTTAGAAACCTCAGATGATGTAGATGATCTCCAAGTTAAAGAGGAACTGCCATAATTAGAAGAGGAGATTAATCAATAATCGATAAGCTTAAAGAAATCAACCTCGGGACAGAAGAAAATCTACGCTCAACATACATCAGTTTATTGTTGAATGAAGAAGAAACCAATGACTTAATTCCTCTATTAACTAAGTTTAAAGACTTCTTCGCTTGGAGTTATGAAGAGATGCCCAGATTATCTCTTGACGTAGCAGTCCACAAGCTAACAATAGATCCTAACGCTACCCCTATTAAGCAAGCTCCTAGACGCATGCGATTAGAAATTGAACAAGAGGTCATTTTTGAAGTCAAGAAACTAATCAGTGTTGGTTTCATTAGGGAAGAAAAATACCCTACCAGGTTAGCCAGTCTCGTACCAGTTAAAAAGAAGAATGACCAAATTTGCATTTGCATTGATTTTAGGGACTTAAATAAGGCATTTCCTAAGGATGAGTTTTCTCTTTCTATACTAGAGTTAACGGTGAACATCGCTCATCTCATGTAGTCTTCTCTTTCATGGATGGTCATCTGGCTATAACCAAATCAAGATGTCTCTTGATGATGAAAGAAACACTATTTTTGAACCCCAATCGAAATCTTCTGTTATAAGGTCATGCCTTTCGACCTTAAAAATATTGATGATACATACCAACGGGCCATGACTCAGATCTTCAATGAACTCATCCATCATCAGGTTGAGTGCTACATTGATAATCTAGTAGTCAAGAGCAGAGAAGAAGAAGACCACCTCTTTAACTTGAGAGTAGTTTTCGAACGGTTAAGATAATATAATCTCAAAATGAATCCCCTAAAGTGTGCATTCGGAGTAACTTTAGGAAAATTAATTTGGCTTGTTGTTCAACACTGCGGAATAGAAATATATCCTAAAAATATTAAAACTATTTAGAAATGCCACCTCCAAAGAGTTTAAATCAACTAAGATCCTTTCAAGGATAGCTGGCATATCTAAGACACCTTATCTCCAACCTATCGGGGAGATGCAAGCCATATTTAGCACTTGTCAAAAAGGACGTTAAGTTCAAGTGGGATGATAAGTGCCAACATGCCTTCGAAGACATCAATAAGTACTTGGTGAAGCCACCAGTTCTAGCAGCCCCTATCCCGGGTAGGCCACTCATCCTCTATAATACTACATTAGATGACTCTCTCGGCGCTCTATTGGCCCAAGAAAATGATGAAGGGAAGGAAAGCGCTCTCTACTACCTCATCATCTCTTTGAAGCAAACTATCCACCTATTGAGAAACATTGCCTAACTTTGATCTTTGCCTCCCAAAAGCTATGACATTACATGCTTTCTCATAAGGTGAACTTGATCTCTAGAACCAATCCACTGCAGTATCTCATGACACGGCCAACGCTATCTGGACATTTGGCTCGTTGGTCCATGATTCCCTCATAGTTTTATATAACATTTGTACCCCTCCATGCAGTAAAAGGATAAGCACTAGTGGATTTCTTAGCAACACTTCTTGCTGATTCTCCACTTAGTGACGATCTCCCTGATAAATAAATCATGAACTTAGAGGAGGCCGACAACCGTTGATAGGAGATGTATTTTGATGGTGCTGTTTCTTTTCTTAAAGGTGAAGCACCGTGATCTATTCTCCCAGGAAAGGCAGGGGTAGAAATAATTCTTCTAACTCTAAACCACGATGTGATGAGATTATCATACTATCATTCCAACCCTTGCACCAATAATGAAGCCGAGTATGAGGCATTGATTGTTGGTCTGGAGTTAGCCATCACTATCAGTGTCAAGAGCATCAACATCTTTGGGGATTCTTAGTTGGTCATTATTAACGATTATTGGGTCTTACCGGGTCCTCTTCCTTCATCATTACTACGAGTATACTTAGAATTTGGCCCCAATTCAGTCACCATCTACAAGGTTCCCAGAGTAGAATGCGATGCTTGATGCCAAACTTGCCAAAGAATTGGCATGTCCGGAAGATGAGTCCATTTTAATAAGGGTCCAAAATAGACAAGTGATATCCCTTATTGATGTTGAACTCATAGAGAGAATTTCTCTTGAAGGAGAGGTTGCCATTGCCAAAATGGACAAGGAGCTGGATTGGAGGCAACCATTCATAGATTACTTGAACACCAGTGAACTACCTCTAGAAAAGTCACAAGCCCATCAGGTGAAACAAAGAGCTCTCTCCTATGCTCTTGTTGATGACACCCTATATCGACGATCCTTTGACCAAATGTGGTTACATTATTTAGACAAACATGAAGCCCATGGCATTGTAACTGAGGTACACTCAGGTCTTTACGGAGCACATCAATCCAGTCTGAAGATGAAGAAGAAGATCAAATGACTTGGATACTACTGACCTTAAATGATTATACACTGCATGGATGTATCTATGAGATGTCATCAGTGTCAGGTACACAGTGTGGTCCTCCACCAACCACCCAACATCCTACACTCTACTTTGGCTTCATGGCTATTTGAGTGTTGGGGTACTGACATTGTGGGTCTAATCAATCCTCCTTCTTCTAAGGGCCATCAGTTCATCTTAGCTACCACCGATTACTTTTCCAAGTGGGAAGAAGCCATCCCACTCAGACATGTCACATCTCAGCATGTGCTTTAGTTTTTTAGGAACCATATCATATATAGGTTCAGAGTGCCTCGATGAATTTTATTTGATAATGGTACTATATTCAAAAGCACGAAGATCAATAGCTTTGCCAGAAGACATAGTATTGATTGGAGATACTCCACCATCTACTACCCAAGAGCAAATGGCTTAGCAAAAGCATTCAACAAAACTCTCATCCAGATACTGAAGAAGACTCTTGATGATAACAAACGACAGTGGAATGAGCAGTTGGTTGAAGCCTTGTGGGCTTACTGCACCACATACCAAACTCCAACTCAGTCTACCCCATTATCCTCAGTGTACGGGTCTGAAGCCATTCTTCCTTTAAAAGTTCAACTCCCATCACTAAGGATAGCATTGGGTAACAAGATCATTACAGAGCGGAATGTAAAGTTGTAGTTAAAAGAGCTCAAAGGTTTGGAGGAAAGTCAACTACGGAGTGCCAGAACCTCGAGTTGTACAAGGCTAAAATGATTCAAGCTCACAACAAGCTAGTCTGCCCTAGGTCTTTCTAAGTAGGGGAACTTATGTTAGTCCTAAGGAGACCAATTATTGCCCATCAAAAAGTTTGAACCCACTTGGGAAGGCCACTATATCATAGAGAAGGCCTACCAAGGAGGATCTTAATCAACTTATTGATTGTAAAGGGAAACACCGATGCTTCCAATTAATGGGCTCTATTTAAAGAAATATTACCCATGAAAAAAAACTTGTTTGAAAATAATTATTAATGAAAAGAATAGAATTTGATTCCATTCATCAAATCTTCTCTTCTTTTGAATCATTATTTGCTTGTCTTATGAATCCATCATGACATGTTTATGGTAGGTGTAAGAGTCCCCCAGTGGCATCCTATCCCTCTTTCACAACACAAACACAATCTCTCGATGCTATTTGAATAGGTGTAAGAGAACTTGAGAGGTAACTTATTTTGATTAGCATAACTAAGATAGGTGTGAGAGAACCCAAGCGACATCCTTTCTTAGTGGGAAACCTTTTTCCCATCCGTGGTATCATTTCATTAAAACCCTTAGCATGTTTAAGACAGGTGTAAGATTCCCCCAGAGGCATCCTATTCATTTTAACACATGCACAACAATAAAGACAAATCTTTTATCTTAAGCTATTTGATATCGGAGCAAGCCCCCTATGACACTCACTCATTAG
Organism: Cymbidium sinense; assembly: GCA_021442155.1. Classification (NCBI taxonomy): domain Eukaryota; kingdom Viridiplantae; phylum Streptophyta; class Magnoliopsida; order Asparagales; family Orchidaceae; genus Cymbidium; species Cymbidium sinense. The sequence goes on from CM038221.1 coordinate 146,287,303, forward strand.
CTGCTCTAGGTCAAGTCTACATGCTACCTCACTAGTATGTCACCCATTAGTCATTTATTGGAGGATGTGAGTCCCTGAGCTTTCTTCCTAACTTTACCATTAAAAACCAACAAGCATCTTATTAGTATGGTAGGCTTCACTGTCCAACCAGTAAGCTAACTCAAGATTGACTTCATTTAAGGAAATGTGAGTCCTCATGCTTTCTTCTTGAACTAGCCATCATGTTCTAACTAGGTCGAGTATATTTGAGGTTTAGGATAAGTCCCCAGAGGCTCCTTTCCTCTTGACTACTTTTGAGTTGATCTAATCGATGGGTAAATTGGTTATTCCCTCTTCATATCAACTTGATGCCTTCCTAATAGATCAATGGACTTAATGAAGAGTGGTGCACCCAACCCAATGGGTTTGGGTCAGCCCAAATGGACCCAAGGCCAAAATTGATCCCATATGTCAAATTGGCTAATTCAAAAACCTTCCTCCACCCACTTTGATGCACATGGGAGGTTGGCAATCCACTCAAGACCTCAAACCAACCATGTATAAAGATCTAACAGCCTAAACAACCCCTCCAATGTGGTCAATTGGATCAAAATGGAAAGGGAGGTGTCGGCCGTCCGATTGCCATACGGGGAGATATACTCTCACTAATTCAATTTGAAATTATCATTCCCTCATTCAATTGAAGCCTACAGAGTGTTAGGAAAGATTAAACAGCCATCCTAAGCTTTCTAAAAGGGATTTGAAAAGTGATCTTCTCAATTTTCTCCATTGAAAAATAGGGGAGCTCACTTGAACCTTCAACTTTCTCCACATCAAAACTACAATTCCTCTTGCACAATCCCTCAGAGGATCAATTCAAGTGCACCCAAGGTCTGATTTGAGTTCCCAAAGCAAAGAGAGCCTCAATTGGATCAAAGCCGCAAAGGAGGTGAAGTGGTGTTGGTTCATAGGAAGATCTGCTCAAAGGCCTGTGGGGCTTCATCTCCACTAGATGAAGCTACCTCATCGAGCTCGAGCACTGGTGATCATCTCCGATGAGGTAGAAAATTTTTTGACCACTTAGCTTAGGGGGTGTTGGTCTTTTGTGAAATAAAATTTGAAGTCATGAGAAATCCACCATTGGATAAGCTTCTCATTAGCTTTAGATGGTGTGAGAACAATTTTATTCCAATCCAAGCTCAATCAAGCTCAGATCTTCCCTTAGATCATGGATGGCCTCTATCGAGACTAAAGGAAGAACTACGGAGATTCTGGCTGGCCATATGTGCATTTGGATGGATGACCATGATTATTCCCACATTTTAGAAATCCTTTTTCCTTTTATAAACCACGAGATGATCCACGGCGTTGATCATGATCGAGCGATCGCTGATGCATTTGGATGGGTCATTTAAGTAATTGGCTCACCGCGCGATGCGTGTAAAGCTTACTAATCGCCGCCGCCACGGGTCATGCTGTGAGCTGAGGGATTAGATAGGGAATTTAATTAAAGTTAATTAATCTCCTGATTTTCTAAAATTCATATCTCCTTCAATAAAATTCAGAAAAATATGGGGTTAAATCCTATTGAAAGATAAGTCAACCTATAATATTTTAAAAATAATTTAAATAAATTTTGAATTATCCTTTTATCTAATTTTAGGTTTTATTAGAAATCATATTTTACTAATTACCTCTTAACTAAACCTTTGATTAATCCCAAACTTCTAAGGGTATTTTTTAGGAGATGACCTCTACCTTCCCTAATTTTCTTGGGATTTATTGAAGGCTTAATTGGAGAAATTTCAAAGGTGTTTCTGAATTGCCCTCCTTATGTAATTAAGGATAATCAGGGTTTGGATTAGTATATTAATTCATTATTAAGGTTGATTAAGGTTAAATCCAGTGGATAGAAGATTTAGGGAATAATTTTGGGGCATTTCCCCTAAGCTATTCCCTAAACCCCTTTTCTTTCCTTAATACTCTCTTAATTAAGGGATAATTCATTAATTATCCCCTTCATTAATTTTTAAAAATTCTAAAAACTCCTAGAACTTAATTAATCTACTTTGGGTAGATTCTTAGGTGTTTAAGAGCCTAACTTCAATTAAGAAAATCAAAACCCAATTCATATGTGTGAAAGGGTGTTTTTGAAATTACTTAAGCTAAACCCCTTAGTTTAATTAACCATTAATCATGAGCCAAATTGTATTAGGCACTTTTCTTCCAAGGTGCATTACAAATTTAAATTCCTTGTGAATTTTTTGTGTCATCTCATTGGCTCATAATTACTTGGTTAACTATCTTAAGGTCTTGTATGCAATGGTTAATTAATTTTCTTAATTCATACCTTAACCTAATTAATACATAAAATGAAATCATCAAAAATTGTGGAATGGGTTAAGAATAGCAAACTCAACTCACTTTTCAAAATTAAATTAAACTTAAAACTAAACAAAAATCACATTAAATAAACTTTGATTTATTTTAAGCCTTCTTATTACAGAAAAATGTCTTTAGGATTTAATTAAAGTGAATGTGTTTACATGCTTTCATTTCTTCGATTCTTTCCCCAACATGTTAAATTTTTATGTCATGTGGTTTCATGCATTCATACTTTTCAAATTCAAATTTAAAAATTAAATTATTTACTTTATGTCAAATTTGCACGTGTTGGATAAAGTAGAAATATGAGTGGCTATTATCACTACTAATTTCAAATTATTTTCAAAACATATAAATCAATTATCAAATCTAAAAGTGTGCTACTTATATTTTAATTATAAGCTTGCATGTGAAGAAAACATAAGGATGTGCTTAGCATATGTTTCACTTCTCTTTTATGTTAGTATAATCTTGAATAGGAGTTGATAAGATGTATGGTTCATTTGAAAAGAACCTAAAATTTACCTAATTCCACATCCTATTCATTTCTATGCTATCACTTAAAAAGGGTTACCTATGCTTGTACATATAAATGGCATAAATAAAATGAATCAATTACTACAACTTTTGCATTCTTTTTTCCCATTCATTTCTTTTATACACATGCTTGTATTTAAGGAAATTGGTATATTAGTTTGGACAACCCCGAGGTTGTGAGGCTTTAAGTAGCCCTAAGTAGATATTGTACCTTACACCTCTAGTAAACAATGGCGCTATACTCACTTATGCCTTTCTTACTTTCATGTGTATATGTGAAAAATTGGATAAAGAAACCCTTTTCTACTTAAGAAAAAATCATGCATAGTAAACTTCTAAATTTCCTTAAATGAATTACTTAGCATGCATCATAAAGTATGTTAAATATTCTCATTTGTGTGTATAGATATGCTTAGGATTCATTCATGTACATGTTATGCATGTTGGGAAAGAAATGGAGTGATGAATGTTTTGTAAATTTGGTTCATTTTATTTAATCTTAAAATGCCTTTCTTTTTGAATAGGTTTGTTTAGAGTTCATCTAATCTTATGACTAATTAAAAGACTTAATCAAAATATTCACTAAACAAAACTAAAAACATGAATCTACTTTAGAAATTACTTAGGTTAGGGAAGGAAAGAGTTCTCTTCTCTTTCCCTCTCTTCATAACTTAATTGTATGATTCATTTGAACTAAATCAAAACATGAAATAAAATCAATCCTAAAATAATTAAATAACTTAAATGAAATCCTCCCTAAGTTGAACATGTTTTCACACTTAGAAAATTCTAACTTAAATACATAGTTAAGCATACCACACAAACCTTCAAAGCATACACATTAGCCTAAGTCCCTACTTCTAGATTTAGGTAAGGGCGGTGCATGGTTTGATGTTTCATTTTGTTTTGTGATATATATGTTTTATAATATATGCTAAGGTGTATGTTCATAGAATGATTGGTAGGACGCTCTTAGTCTAACAATTCTTTTCTACAGGGGATTGTGCTAAAGGGGCACTATCATAAATAAAAATATAAATGCTTTTGCTTGCAGGGGCTTTATACCCGTAAGAATAATCCAATAGGCCAAGTGGACTTAGTAACCCATGTGTGGGGTGATATGTACAATATACATGCTTGGGATTTGTGCGGTTTGCTTTAGCTAATCTCTATTTTGTAGGTATTAGTTAGATTTTCATTCTTTTCATTTTCATGTAAATTTATGCAATTAGGATTTTGGAATGATTGTTATGGGGATTAGGATGAGTATTGGTCATAAGATCCTATCTTATGTACCATGTGAAGCCTTAGAGCATCTACCTTCCAACCATCCAAAAGAAGGAGCCAAAAAAGAAAGAAGAATGAAGAATGAATGAAGTTTGAAGTCCCCATAACAATGAATTCTATGCTTACTTATAATATAATTAATTTATAATGGGTTGTATAAGGGTAGAGCTTCAATTTCTATTTATTTTTTAGGTTTTAGTGGTGGTGCTCGACAACAGCCTTTTATTCTTTTTGCGATTAGCTTTATAAATTGATTGATGATTTGGTTAGCTTTTGCATTAAGTGGCATCCTTTCCTAGTTTCTTCCTTGCTTTATGTATGGCCTGGATGTGAATTAGGCTCTTAGGGAAAAATAAATCTTTTACCAAACTTAATAAATAAATAAAAAAAGAACTCATAACCTCACCTAGAGCTTAGGTTTAAAATCAAGATAAAAGAATTAGCAACCCCTTAGGTGCATGAGTATTTCTTTTATAATATCATGTACAAATACATCTTATTTCACTCTTGATTGGAGGGATTTCACCTTTACTAGAGAAACTTGGCTTGACCTTTAAGAGCCATGGTGGAAACACACCTCCTCCCTTCTCGCTAATTTTGGCCAATAACTTTATTTCTCATGTATTGGCATATGAATCCTATCAGTCTGAGTCAAAATAATTGTCCAAAAATGAAAATAAAATGAAATTTGAATTGCATTAGATTTAGGTCATTTGAAGCATGTCCCTACATTATCTAGTCTCTTTAGGGTGTGAGTTTAAGGACTTAGTCTCATTCTAAGGAAATAATAGCCTAACTATCTTGTATAAGCATAAAAACTTGCCTACATGTATTTAAAATCATATGAGGAGTTAGTTGGCGGCCACCCCCAGACGGTTGTAAGTCCAAGTTGTCGGGTGGTTTGTCCTCTCTTACAGAGGCAAACCAATTACCCATTTTTGCCATAAATTTAGGTTATGCTTTCGACTCTCACCAAAGCTCCCTAGATTTAGGTTCTGAGGTTGCTTCTCCCTTTTATGGGCCATAAGTATAAATTCTTGTCTCTTATGCATTTCCTTAATCTTGTGTTAAGGAATCATAAATCATAAAATTCTAATGAAAGGTGCTATCCTAAATCAACTTCAAAAAAAAAGCCCAATAGGATAGTTTGAGATGCTCGCTAGTTTGAGATGCTCTTAGCATCATGGAAATCACCTACTTATCATCTATTTTGGCTTTTAAAATAACACCCTCTCTTTGATCAATCCCATTTTATCTTCAAAAATAAACTAATTGATTGATAGTCCTTTCATATTGAAATCTTTGAAGACAACGATCATTTACCTTAATCGATAGTTTTTCTAAGGAATCCCTGTTCCTTAAGATGCAATTCTTGCCTTTAGGAACTTAATGAACCTAATTTAAAATAAATCTTGCTTTACTTTTCCATGTAAAGTAGGGAAGAATCACAAATGCACCCATCATCCTTAGTCCTTTTTTGAGGTGATTAGGTTTATTAAAGGGTAGTGACTTCTATCTCTCGAGATAGTATACTATTTCCTGATCATGTATCACCTAAATAATCGAGGATGCATGGCATCCTAAAAGATAAATTTCTATATTCTTGCCTCTCTCTTTTATATTTGAAGGCAACTTTTATAGAAATGTTTCACCACATATGTATTATCTCAAGAGAAATCACCATCCTACAATGGACCTAATCTCAAAAACTCTTAAAGCCAATGGGTCTTGAATATACTAGAGATCTTTCTTACACTTTACATGGAAAAGTAAAGTTTATTTTAAGTTGGGTTCATTTGTTCCCTATGGTGGCAAGCCCCATGTTAATTACCTCCTAAGGAATGAGGTTACTTAGAATACTCTTAAGGTAAATGATTGTTGCCTCAAAGATTTTTTAAAGATGGGACTATCAATCAATTGGTTATTTTAGAAAATCAAGTGGGATTAATCAAAAGAGAGAGTTATTATCAAAACCCAAGGGATGAGTAGGGGATGCTCATGACACTAGGAAACCGGTGAGCATCCAAAACTATCCTATGGTTATATATTTTTTAAAATGGAAGAATTATATGTTTGAGTTGAATTTTTATTAGAAATCTAGAATTCCAATACAAGATTGTAGAAATACCTAAGACATGAGGATTTATGCTTGTAGCCCCAAAGAAAAATATCAACCTCTAAATCTAGGGAGCTTCAGCATAAGCCAAAGCACAGCCTAAATCTAAGTAAAAAAATGGGTGTATGGTTTACCTCCATAAGAGAGGATAAATCACTCGACTGTTGGACTAAACGATTTACCTCTCTTTCATCCCTACCTTAAAGCATTTCTAAGATATATTCATTAATTAAATTTTCCTTAGTGAATGTTTTATTATGTGTTTTAATTAACTTTAAGTTTAGAATTAAATAATAGCCCTATTAAATATGATTGACATCTTAGGATTAGTTAGGGTGGATTACTATCACATAACACACACCCATTCATTTCTTTCCACCATGTATACCATGCATATGAATAATCCTAAGCATGCATATACATGTAATGCAAATCTCAGCACACTTTGATGATGAATGCAAAGAGATGTGATTTGAAAATTTGGATATTCCATTTGTTAATTGAATCATTAATGCATGACTTTGTTATGTAGAAAGAGGATTTTCATCCATTAGCTAAATGTACATCCACATGTATAAAAGTTATAAGTGAGTATTATTTTTTTTTACACTAGGGGCATACCTACTTAGGGCTACTTAAAGCCTCACTCAGGATATCGATATACTACTTTTCTTAGATACATGTAGATGTACAAAAAGAACCAAATGGATAAAAAATTATGCAAGAGATTATATTTTATTTGGTTGTATGATTTACATGTGTAATATGAAGGTCTTCCCTAAGTCTTAATAAACAGATGCATAGAAATAGATTTAGGCAAGTGTTATGTTCTTGTCAAATGAACTATACACTTGCAAATTCTATGTGAATCCATGTTAAGAGAAGGAAAGTGAACTTTATAATACACATCTTATGTCATCATCACATGCAAGCTTATAAATATTTATAACTAGCATCACTTCATTTATAATCTTTGATTTATAAGCTTTAAGAAAAATAATTTTTGATTTAATAGTGATAATAGCTACTCATATTCTTAATTTTAGCCAACACATGCAATTTGACATAAAAGAAAATATTTTATTTTATTAATTTTTTATGGAAATAAATGCATGATTTCATATGGAAAGCAATATTTAGCATGATTAGAAAGAAATAAAGGAACATAAGCACATGACTTCATTCATGCTAATAAAATAAAATATTTATAACTAACATCACTTCATTTATAATCTTTGATTTATAAGCTTTAAGAAAATAATTTTATTTAATATAATATTTATATTCTTAATTTTAGCCAACACATGCAATTTGACATAAAGAAAATATTTTATTTTATTAAATGTTTATGGAAATAAATGCATGATTTCATATGGAAAGTAATATTTAAATTGGAAAGAAATAAAGGAATTATGACTTCATTCATTTTAATTAATTTTTCCATCCATTCCCCACCCATGGTGGTTTGGTTTAATTTAGAATAATTAGGTTTTTTATATTGATTCTATGAATTAAATCCATTAGTACTATTTATAATTATCCATATTATAGCCAACAAATGATATGCAACCAATTGGAAGAAATCTAGCACTAAGAAATGAAGGGGATGCAATTATTGTTGTTAATTAAGCTAAAGGGTTTGATTAAGTACTTTTATAATCCTCTACACATATAGTTTGATTATAATAATTTATTGAATTGACACTAAGAATCTAATTGAATGAGTTAATGATTTGGTTTTGAGTTTGAATTAAACTATTTAATAAAGTGATTAAGCCATTGATTAATTGATTAAGTGTTATCCAAATGAAATAAACTTTGGGGAAAAGATTGGAAAATAGGTCTTAATCTTTTCATTCCTATGTTCATTCATTTCATAATGATTAGATTCCTTATTGTTTAACATTCTAATTAATCAGTAATAAATTCCAAGAAAATCATGGGAGGCAGAGGTCATCCCACTAATCAATCTCATAAAGTTTAGAATTAATTACTGGAGTAATTAGAGAGAAATCAGCTTAATTACATTTCTTATAAAAACCTATCTGAGTCAAAATCAAAAATGAAAATTAATTGATTTTAATTTTCTATTATTTTGCTCTGAATTACCTATAAAATGAGTATTTTTTTTATATTTTTTTGGATTTTTCAATAATTAGTTATGAATTTTGGAAGTTTCATCATTAAATTAGATTAAATAGGCTTAATTAAACTACTAATCCCGTCGGGACACGTGGCAGCTGATGCGGCGTGCTGATGTGGCATACTTTCCATGTGGCATGACAAGATAGGCTATTTAAGTTATCACATATGTCGGTTGAGTCAGCTGGCGGCAGACTTATTTTATCTGTGGGCCATCTGATCTAAGATCAGATGGTCGAGATTAATCTCACGATTTAGGAAGAAATTAGAAAGATCTAAAGCATGATTTGATCAGGATCGTCCGATCCAATCACGTAGAATGGACGGTTCGTGATATGTCTCCTCCCGAGCGGTGAGTGATGGATGTCATCTGTCGATCATCATTCTGAGCTCACGAGCTCGAATGAATATCAAATTCATTCCACACCTTTGGGAAGCACAAGTAACACATCTAACGGTGGAGATTTCCTAACATAATGATTCCCTTCATAAAGGACCAAGCAAAATTTTCTCTAAGGAAGTTTCAATGGCATACCTCACCAGAGCTTATGATTGGAAGTTCCAACTATTGAGGAAGCTTCATTTGGATGAACGAAGCCCTGTTGAGCCGCAAGAGCTTTGATTTGATGTAGTTATCTCATAAGATCAATCCATGACACATAGGTGATTGGCTTTGATCAAACTCCTGACTCCGGTCATGGGAAAGCTCAAGATTTGATTTGCTTTAAGTTGCCTTGGTCCAAGGATGGTGTGTGCAAAATTAATTGCACTTTGGTGGAGGATTGAGTGAATTGGATTCGAAAATCAACTCCCTAATTTCAGCTTTGAGTAAAACTGACAAATGGGAAGTAAGGGTGCTCAAAAATGGTTGGGGAAAGCTCTGGATGCTTGGCTTCGACTCCTAGAGCTCTAAGGAATGAATCACTTCTTGTTTGAGTAAGAATGAGGGGGGTATATCTCCCCCTCCTTGGATCAGATGGTGGATAACTGATTTGTCATTTTGGCTCAATGGCTTGGATTGGTTGATCGATTTGAGTTTGAAAACATCCCACATGGGTACTTTTGGGTGGAGGAGTGAGGGACAGTGGTTGCCCATGTGATCGGTGAGTGAATTTGGTGAGCCATGTATCTAAGGGTGATTAGGGAGGTCAGTTTAGCCTCTCCTTGGGTCATGGCCGACCCAAGCTCATTGGGTCATGTTCACCACCCTCCTTGGTGCCCATGTGGACTAATAGATGGGTGTTAAGTGACCTTGGGAAAGAAATGGCCAAATTCTTAGTGAATTTGGTCATGGGATACCCTTCAACCCAAGTGGGCATTTGGCTATGAGTTTGATTTGGCCAGATTTGAAATGATTTAAAAATGGGTTGGGCCAAATTTTGATTGATTTGGAGTTCATTTGATTTGATTTGGCTCAATTTGACCCATTTGGGTTAAGTTGGGTCAAACTGGGTTAGGTTGACCAATTGGTCAAATTGGGTCAAACTACGGGTTAGGTTAAGTTCAAATGATCATTTGGAGCTCATCGGTATCGTTGGTTTGGTTCAATTTGGTTTAGATTTGGTTTTGGTTCATTTAGGTTCATTTGAGTCAAATGGGTCAAGTTGATCAATTTGACCCATTTAACCAATTAGGTTAGGTCATGGGTTGGTTTGGGCTTGGTTGATCAATTGAAATGTATTGCAAGCTTTGGTTTCAATCAATTTTTATTTGGTTTTATTTTAAGTTGATTCGACCTTTTGGGTCAAGTTTGGTTCATGCTCAATTGGGCTAGGTTGGGTCTAATTGGTCAATTGAAGCTTTGGTCAAGTTCAATAATCAATTTGGAATGAATTTGACCCATTGGTTGCAATCAATTTGGCTTAGATCAAGATTTGACCCATTTTCACTTTATAGGTCAATTTGGGTCAACTTGGGCTAGGAGGGCCAATTTGGTTTGGTCTAGCTCAATTAAGGGCTTGGTCATGTTTAATAATTGATTATGAATTGGTTTAGATCAATGGTTTCAATCAATTTAGCTCATAGTAAATTTTGGCTTGTTTAGGTCTCATTTAAGCTAAGTGTTGACTTAGTCAAAAGCTAGGTTTGACTTAGTTTGATCCAATTTGAGTGATTGATCATTCTAGGATGATTGTTGATCACAATGTGAGGCTTTGGTGGTCTTGGTTCAACCCAATTTGGGTTAGATTAAAACTTGGTTCAAAAAGGAGGTTCTTTAGGCTACTTTGGGTCAAGTGGACCTAAATGGGTGAATTAGCTTGATCTTGGCTTGATTCAAGTTTGGTTGAACTCACATATACATTCATGATGGAAATATAAATTTAATGGCAAGTGATTTAGAGTAAAATGGATTTTGGTTCATTTGACAATTTCAAGTCAAAAGGATGAACATGGGTTTGACTTGGGTTAGTTTGAATTTTACTTGGTGATTGTAGTTTATATTTATATTTGGGCATGAGATTGAAGGAGTGATTGTTTGAAGAGAAAATCCAAGGGTTTGGATTGATTTGAGAATGATTTGGTTAAACCCAAGAAATTTGCTTAAAGGATATAAATTGGGTTTGGATTTGAGTTTTGAATTTATATTGATTTTATTTTGGCCATTTGAATTTATATTTTAGTTATATTTTTGAAGATAAATGAGAATATAAATGACCCATGAGAGAATCATGTGAATTAGGAGTGATTTGATTGTGAATTTGGCTAAGGTAGGTCAAAAAGTTTGAAAATGGGGTTTTGATTTGGTTTGATTTATATTAATTTGATTTGGATGATTTGGATGCCAATTTCATTTATAGGAATACAATGATGGAATAAGTGATTTATAAAGAAATCACTTGGCTTTGGGTTGATTTGAATAGTTTGGCTGCTTATGGATGTGATTCATAAGGCTTAGGAATTTTGATTTGGAATTGATTATGGGTTTCAATCATTTGGAATTAGAGTTAGATTTGGAATTGATTTTGGAATTGATTCATTCAGAATTGGAATTGAATTTGGAGTTGATTTTGGATTTGAGAAACTCAATTGAGTTGGGATTGATTTGAGATTTGAATTGGATTGGTTTGGAGTGTACATGGGCTGGATTTGAGCTATAGGGTAAGTGGTTGCCTTAAATCCCTAATGCATAGTATAACCCTATGATAAACCCTTCCAAGTCTCTAAGGTTAGGTTAAGTATTCACCTAATCCCTAGAAGTGTCTCAAGACTAAGGAACTCTTAGTGTCTAGAGTCATATATCCAAGATGAAGAAATTAAGAGCTCACTCCAAAAGTGAGGTCAACAGAGGGCTTGCCCTCATAAGGAACTTTAGAACCTGATTTAAATAAACCTTGCTTTATTCATCCATGTAAAGCAAGGGAAAAATCTGTGGTATATTCGAAGATCCATCATGCCTTTGGAGTCCTTATTAGGTGATTAGGTCCATCATAGGGTAGTGATTTTTTAAGATAGTGCACTATTCCTTGATGTTGTACCCAATCACATCAATAAGTTCACCCTTGGATCTGGTGTCCACATCCCATATACACATATATATAAACTAAAATAAACACCATAGGTTTTCCTGGTGACTCCACTGAGGATGGTTTCTCTCTCCATCTCTAGTAGACAATTATCGTCTCTAAGCATCGATAGTGAACTTGTATTTCATATGAGTCCAAGATAATCTCTCCTTCCGTTGGCACTTAGCTTATTTCATTCTTAAGCAAAGCTAGTCAACATCTTCTAGGTTTTAGGACCTCACTCCTTGTATCCTAGAACCCCTGTTGGGTTTTCCAATAGGTGAAAGATTAAATTAACTAATAAAAGCAAATGATAAAATTTAGAACCTCCTTACCACAAGCTTGGTGAGGCAAGGTTCATTCCAATATTTAATAAAATAAACTCTTTATTAAAATATCACTTTCCAAAAGAACTTTTTAAAATTCACATAGCAAAATATTTTGCACAAAATTCATAAGAAATTTTTAAAATGCACAAAACTCATATAACCAAACCTCATCTAACAATCCCCATGATTATTACATGGAGGTTCTTTTCAAAATCAAAATCAAAATTATTTTTCAAAAACATCTTTTTGAAAATGGTTATCCCTATTCAACATACTCAAATTTGTTGAATAAAGATTCTATTTTCAAAAATCATAGCATAAAATTAAAACTCCACTTAACATATTTCACATATGTTAGAGTGGAGTTTTCTCCATTTCAAAAAGCACACCTTTGAAGATAACCACCTTCATTAAACATGCTCAAACTTGTTGAATGAAGATCCCATCTTCAAATAAAATCATAGCATAAAATTGAAAATTCACTTAACATATTTCACATATGCTAGAGTTGAAGTTTCCCTCTTTTCAAAAGCAAGAGATCATACACATGAAATCAAGACATATTTTGGACTCCATTTGACATACCCAAATTTGTCAAATGAGAGTCCCTTTTTCAAGATTTATAAAAATAAATTGAACTCTATTTAACATACCCAAATTTATTAAATAGATTTCCCCTCTTTCAAATAAATCATAATCGCATTTGATTCCTACTTAACATACAAAATTTGTTAAGTAAGAATCCCATTTTAAAAAAAAAAAACATATCACATTTGATTCCTACTTAACATACTAAATTTGTTAAGTAAGAATCTCATTTTCAAATCATATCACATTTGATTCCTACTTAACATACCAATATTGTTAAGTAAGAATCCCATTTTCAAAATATATCACATTTGATTCTTACTTAACATACCAAATTTGTTAAGTAAGAATCTCATTTCAAATCATTTCATATTTGATTCCCACTTAACATACCAAATTTGTTAAGTAAGAGTCTCATGCTCAAAATATAAATCATATCACATTTGGCTCTCATTTAACATACTAAAGTAAGAATCTCATTTTCAAAACATAAATCATAATCAAATTTTATTTCTACTTAACATATCAATTTGTTAAGTAAGAATCTCACTTTCAAATCATATCACATTTGATTCCTACTTAAAGTAAGAATCCCATTTTTCAAAGCATATCACATTTGATTCTTACTTAACATACCAAATTTGTTAAGTAAGAATCTCATTTTCAAATCATGTCACATTTGATTCCCACTTAACATACCAAATTTGGTAAGTGAGAGTCTCATGCTCAAAATATAAATCATATCACATTTGGCTTCCACTTAACATACCAAATTTGTTAAATGAAAGTCTCATTTTCAAAAGCAAACAAACACAAATCATATCACATTTGGCTCCCATTTAACATACCAAATTTATTAAGTGAGAGTCTCATTTTCAAAATATAAATCATAATCACATTTAATTTCTACTTAACATACCAAATTTGTTAAGTAAGAATCTGACTTTCAAATCATATCACAGTTGATTCCTACTTAACATACCATATTTGTTAAGTAAGAGCCTCATTTTCAAATCATAAATACACTCGACTCTCACCTAGCATGCCAAATTTGTTAAGTGAGAGTCTCATCTTCAGACACATATTAAACACATTTGGTCTCTACTTAACAAACCAAATTTGTTAAGTAAGAAACTCCATTTTCAAATCAACATATATCATACACATAACCCATCATCACAAACAAAGATACTTTCACAAAATTTTCAAAAGCATAATCAAAACCTTTCCTTAGCATACCTAAATTTGCTAAGTAAAGTTTTCAAAATCAAAATTTTCAAACAAGATACACTACACAAATATCTTCAAAGGTCTTCCCAAATATCTAAACCCCACTCAACCTACTTAAATTGGTTAAGTGTTGGTTTTAAATCAAAATCATATGGCAAAGATTCTCCTTACATATCAAAATCTCTCCAATGAGCCCCACTTAACATATCTAAATTTGTTGAGTATGGGTTCAAATCTCCAAATCAATTCTAGAATTTATTTCTAGAGGAGAATACCAAAGTGAGATTAATTTAGTTATGTTTTCAACAAATGCAGAGTTTCTGCTCAGTCAATTTTTGTTCAACTCAATTTAGTACACAAGGCTCCTAGCAAGTTTGTGTTCTCCTTTCCGTCTGGTGTTGACTTGGCCCTGGATTAGGCCAAGCTCACCTCCCCCATGGTGTGTCTAATTCAATTTGGTCATGGATTTTGGGGTGTGCGAGTTACTTTTGAGGAGACAATCCTCATGATAGTCAGTAGGGAGGAGATGGTGAGACACACACCACTTATTTGCTATGACATGCCTTCTGACTCTGAGTTCCCTCCACTGAAGAGGAAGGCAGTAGAGGTCCCCACAATGAGAGCAGTAGCTTCATCATGATGCTTTTAGTTCTGTAGATCAAAGGTCATGGTTCCCCTCTGTTTCATCAGTTGTTCATCCTATTGCCTCGATGAGGGCAGCCACCTCCTCGTTGGTCCCCTCAAAGTGGAAGGCTATCTTGGTCTCTAAGATAGTCTCCTACCTTCAATGTAGGTTTCAGCTCTCACTCCTCTCGACTCACCTGCACTTAGCACCACAACAAGAGCCTGAAGGTTAAGCAGCATCACAAGAGAGCAGCTGTAGGGGCATAGGCAGAGTCCTATGTTGCAGAGGAGGGTTTACCCCATGAGGTCTCTCCCTTACTCAGTGGCAGTAAATTCCATCACCCTCTGGCTCAGATGGAGAGGAGGATTATAAGAGGATTGTAGCATTGCCTCCACCACCATCCTATTATGAGGTACCGACTAGGGAGAGGAGGAGGCCCTACACCCAATTTATGCCATTAGATAGGTGAGCCCATGAGCTCAGTTTGGTGCTTTGTTTGAAGTGAGCTCTTTGATCCCTAGTAGAATGGAGATCGACACAGAGCCGACACACATAGGTCTCCAGTGGTAGAGCGTGATAGAGGGAGAGAAGGAGGTCACCTCCGCTCAGGATTTCTAGGTCGCCAGCTATCAAAGCTGACCATATCGATAATATAGTGCTCATGGGCATAGTCAGTCGTAGGAGGAGAGACCATGCTGAGCGGCAGCAGGTGTCTCCACCACACCACACCGCTCATCATCCACCTTCACCAGTACATGTTATAGCATCTCCTATGCTCCAAGGCATAAAATTCTACATCGAGAGAGCCCCATTGGTGATCCAACTACATCCTCAGGGTCCCATTTCATCTACTCCACCCTTTGTGGTGAGGTCGAGCTCTCCTTCTCTACCTTTTGCCTCGACTATGGTGAAGAAATAATGGTGACCCAAGAGCGCCATAGTCATTCCACCACCCCAGTAGTTCGCGTATAGCACAATAGAAAGGGGAGGGTGACGTTTCATAGTTCCCATGGCGACATCCCCCAGACAAAGACTCAGACCGTCAGCATGTATCTTCCAACGAGCATAGTCCTCATAGAGATAACACTCTAGTGGCGTGAGATGCATTTTGTCAGAGCATAGCCTACTTGGGTCAGTGAGTGTTCATACCAAAGACAAGATCATTCCTTGGATGGCATTCTAGTACAATATTTTATAGAGAAGAGAGGAAGCGATTGGTCAGATTATGAGGATGGAAGGGTCAATTTTGACCCCGATGAAAATGATTTGCTAGAGGACTCGACCAAAGTCCATATGGTCAATACCAGGAACTCCCTCCATAGAGACCAGTTGAGCCAGGAAGATATTATGTTTGAAGAAGATGATGCCATCCAATCAACCCAGCACCTCCTTCGAGATTAGAAAGATGATCGATCAACCGGATGGAGAAGAGGATGGAAGATGTGTTAGCAGTCATCCATGCACTCCAAAACTAAGCCTCATTGCAAAGATATCATGAGGTAGATCATCCTAAGTTAACACACACCTTGTGCCCAAGAGCACTTCTCTAGTACAGGACAATGGCACTTGCATAAGAAGGTGGTGGTGGATAGTGCCTCAATATATGAGAAGGATATCAAGCACATGGTGGAACAACAAGTGAGGGAAGCACTGGCACAAGCTTGAGGTGGCTCATCTGTTCCAAAGGGTAGACCCTACCCGAAGGAATTTGATGCAATCCAATATCCTAAGATTTTTGTGCCTCCTTCTTCCAAAATCTTTGATGGCAATGGGAACCCTCGCTAATAAATTGCACATTTTAGGGTCAGTTACTGCAACACCAGTGATAGTGATGCCCTTCTTTTCAGGTTATTTATTAGCAGTTCAGCGGGTGTTGCGTTTGACTGGTATGCCAAACTTCCCAATGGTTCGATAAAGACATTTGCTGAGTTGGAGCACCTCTTCATCAAGAGGTTTGTTGGAGCTCATGAAAGGGTGATTGTAGGAAATATTTTTGTAATGACACAAGTTCCCAATGAGTCCCTTATTGATTATATTCTCAGGTGATGCAACCTAAGCCTGAAATTCAAGCCATAGTTGTCCAAACAACATGCCATTAAAATTCTCCTCAAGAATATCCATGGCCCGATTGCCTTCATGATTAAGGGCTTTACCATATGGACATTTGAGAAACTAATTAACAAGGTAGCTAGCCTACAAGAGGAATCCAAATAGTTACCTTTCCAGGACCAGTCAGCCAAGCCCAAACCTCAGAGGGCATTTAAGAAGAAGCTAGGGGTAGTCACAATAGTTGATAAGGGGAAGCAGCTAGCTAGGAAGCCTGAGCCGGTAGCCTCCTCTACCACCTCCTCTATCACCACCTCAGTAGTCATACTGGCCACCACCTTGGTCGCCATACCGGCCTCCTCAGTTGCCACAGAGGCCACCACAATCGCCTCCTCATCAGCATCATCAACAATAGTATTCCTACCCGCCACGAGGTAGCTATTACTTATTTACTTTTGCAAATTGATTGAAATGTGGGAATGAGTTAGGTACAGCAAACTCAACTCACATTTTTAGAATTAAATCAAACTTAAAACTAAACAAAAATCACATTGAATACACTTTGATTTATTTTAAACTTTCTTATTCCATAAGAATGTCTTTCAAATTTAATTAAAGTGAATGTGTTTACACTCTTTCATTACTTTGATTCTTTCCTCCAACATGTTAAATTTGTATGTCATGTGGTTTTATGCATCCATATTTTTCAAATTCAAATTTAAAAATGAAATTATTTACTTTATGTCAAATTTGCATATGTTGGCTAAAGTAGAAATATGAGTGGCTATTATCACTACTAAATTCAAATTATTTTCAAAACATATAAATCAATTATCAAATTTGAAAGTGTGCTACTTATATTTTAATTATAAGCTTGTATGTGAAAGAATATAAGGATGTGCTTAGCATATGTTTCCCTTCTCTTTTATATTAGTATAGTCTTGAATAGGAGTTAGTAAGATGTATGGTTCATTTGAAAAGAACCTAACACATACCTAATTCCATATCCTATTCATCCCTATGCTATCATATTAAGAAGGATTACCTATGCTTGTGCACATAAATGGTATAAATAAAATAAATCAATTAATACAACTTTTGCATTCTTTCTTTTCCATTCATTTCTTTTATGCATATGTTTGTAATCTTGGTTGTATAAGGGTAGAACTCGACTACCCAATTCATTTTTTGGATTTGTGCGGTGGTGCCCGACCATAGTGACCTTTTATTCCTTTTACAATTAGCTTTATAAATTGATTGATGATTTGTTTAGCTTTTACATTAAGTGGAATCTTTTCCAAGTTTTTCCATCCTTTATATATGGCCTGGATATGGATTAGGCTCTTTAGAAAAAAATAAATCTTTTACCAAACTTAATAACTCAAATTAAAAATAAAGAACTCATAACCTCACCTAAAGCTTAAATTTAAAATAAAGATAAAAGAATTAGCAACCCCTTAGCTGGATGAGTATTTATTTTATAATATCATGCACAAATGCATCTTATTTCACTCTTGATTGGATGGCTTTCACCTTTGTCAGAGAAACTTGGCTTGACCTTTGAGAGCCATGGTGGAAATACACCTCCTCCCTTCTCGCTAATTTTGGCTGATAACTTTATTTCTCTTGCATTAGGCATATAAATCCTATTAGCCTAAATCAAAATAATTGTCCAAAAAGGAAAATAAAATGAAATTTGAATTGCATTAGATTTAGGTCATTTGAAGTATGCTCTTACATGATCTAGTCTCTATAGGAGTGAGTTTAAGAACTTAGTCTCTTTCTAAATAAATAACAACCTAGCTATCTTGCATAAGCATAATGACTTGCCTACATGTATTTAAAATCATAGGAGGAGTTAGTTGGCAGTTACCCCCAGGCAATTGTAAGTCCAAGTTGTCGGGTGGTTTGTCCTGTCTTGTGGAGGACCCATTTTCGCCTTAGGTTTTTGTTGTGCTTTCAACCCTCACCAAAGCTCCCTAGATTTAGGTGCTGAGGTTGCTTCTCCCTTTTATGGGTCGTAAGCATAAATCTTCATCTCTTAGGCATTTTCTTAATCTTGTGTTAAGGAATCAGAAGTCCTAAATTTTTAATGAAAAATGCAACTCAAATAAACTAAATCAATTTTAAAACTATAAAGCCCAACTATAGAATAGTTTGAGATGCTCACTAGGTTTCCTAGCATCACGGAAATCTCCTACTTATCTTCCATTTTGGCTTCGATAATAACTCCCTCCCTTGATCATTCCCATTTGATCTTCAAAAATGAACCAATCGATTGATAGTACTTTCCTATTGAAATCTTTGAACACAATGATCATTTACCTTAATCAAGAATTTTTCTAAGGAATCTCCATTCCTTATCATTTAATTAATTATGGGGGCTTGCCCCTGTAGGGAACATAACGAACCTGATTTAAAATAAATCATACATTACTTTTTCATGTAAAGTAGGAGAAGAATCTCTAATACATATGTTGACCCATCGTCCTTAAGAGTCCTTATTGAGGTGATTAGGTCCATTAAAGGGTAGTGACTTCTGTCTTTTAAGATAGTACACTATTTTCTTGATGATGTACCCGATCACCTGAATAAGCACATCTACGGATCTGTGTGGCATCCTAAAAAGATGAATTTTTATAGTCTTATCTTTCTCTTCTCCCCACAGATTTGAAAGGTGACTCATATTGAAATTTTTCTAACCAACACATCCTAATGGTCACTTTTCTAGCAAATGTGAGTCCCCGCACTTTCTTCTTAGCTTGACCATTGCAAACCAATGAGCATCTTGTTAGTTAGGTAGACCTCACTGCATTGCCAGTAAGTTACATCATGTTGACTTCATTTAAGAGAATGTAAGCCTACAAGCTTTCTTCTTGGACTAGCCATCATGCATTGATTAGGTCGAGTATATTTGAGGTTTAGGATAAGTCCCCCAAAGGCTCCTTTTCTCTTGACTACTTTTGAGTTGATATAATTCCCCCAGTGTCATTCACTCAGTAGTCGCCCTAGGTCGGATGGCACCTGAGTCAAGATAGACTATACCGGAAATCATGATGTAGGAAGATGTGAGTCCCGATGCTTTCTTCCCAGGCTAATTATCGAAAACCGATGGCACCTTAGGTGGTTGATGTTAGCTATGTCGACAATGACTCAGTGGATGCAGGATGAACCACTCTTGGCGATATGAGTCCCCACATTTTCTCCTTGAGTTGGCCTTCAATATATATTATCTTCTTCAAGTGTTGGAATTCAAGCCCTTACTCCTTTCTGGGCACTCTACTTGAATCATGTCCTTTTGACCCCATTTAGACACTACTTGGGTTACTTTTGGATTGGGGCCCCTTTCTAGTAACCACCCGTTGGAGAATTTATTCTGGATGCACAAATTCTCCCATGGTTTAGTAAATCTAAGATAGGTCTATCCTTATATAGGCTCTTTCTCAATATGATCCCTCGTAAACCAATAAGGTTCATGATAAACAAATAAAATTAATTTTCTTGTGGATTAGGAATTCAAACCCCCAACAACCCCTTTCCCAAGCAGGCATCCTATCTTTAAGGTAGTGTCAGTAGAACTCCCTATAAGAATTGCCGACTACACAATAGAGATAAGTCCACAGACCTCTCAGAGTATCCCTTAGGTTAGGTTCAATCTATTTTAAAAAACATGTTACCTCTTTTCTTTTGGAAGATATAAGTCTACTACATTCTTTCTAGCATAATAAGCATGACGGGCAGCGGGTTAACATGTTACCTCACCAATATGTTTCCTCAACGGTCTTCTATTGAAAGGAGAGTATACTTTCTTCCCTGAATTAACCACTATAAACCAGAAGGCACCCCTTTGGTTGGATAGTTCTCCCCTCAACCGAGAAGCTATTCCCTTTGGATTGGTAAATTAGATGGGGTCAATGGCCCTACTCAATGTAGTCCATTACAAACCGATGGGATCCATCAAATATAATTAAAATGAAACTAATTTTGATTATTTTTGAGCTAATCTAAGAAGTGACATTCACTCAAGATATTTAAGGTTGGGTTTGATTCTTGTGTTACCAACTAATCACCCCAACTATTGATCCCTACTTTGGAAGATATAAGTTTACTATGCTTTCTTCCTAATACAGCTGCTGCACAACAAAAGGGCATCCCTTTGGTTGGATAGTCCTACTATGTGGTTGGTAGACTACCCCTTTGGATTGGTAAATCTGAGCTAGACCAAGAACAACATGGCCCTTACTCAGTACAGTCCATCATAAACCAATAGGTCCATCTCAAAATTAAAATTTTTTTAAAAATAATTTGAAACAAATTCAACCCTCCTCCCTAATGGAGTCAAACTAAACAAACAAAATAAATCTAATCAACCTCCCTCAGTGGAGTCAAACCAAATTAAACAAATCAAATCAATCCGCTTCTCCGTAGTGATATGAAAATCTTTCCAATTCCTCAATGGATCACTTAAACTAGCTCCCCTAATGGAGAGTTCCCATTTTCATCCCGAATAGATCCTTAATTCTAATCCCCCATCGAATTTCACAGCCTCTTTTCCCTGGTGGATGTCTTGAACTTGCTCCCCTAGCTAAGAGTTCATATTTTCCATCCTCAATGTAACACCAAATCATAAATCAACAAATCAAATCAATTTTATCCCTAGTGAGATGCAAATCAAATTAAACCTCTCATCCCCAAATAACATTTTTTTCCCTAGGAATTTTCATACTCAATCCCTAATGGACTCCTCCTTCACTCTCTTATGTCTTAGGCATAAGAGTCACATTACACTAAGCTCTTGATTCCTTCTATACCTCTACTTTGAGTAGATCATTTTAGTACTTAGATCTGACATTGATCATCTCGATCAACACCAATACATGCAGTATGCCTTCTCAATCACACCACACTACCCTTTGTTGATTTGACTTTTGGAGTGAGCTCAACTTCTCCATCTTAGACATAGGAATCTCTAGAAATTAAGAGTTCCTTAGTCTTAAGATGCTTCTAGTGATTTGGTGAACACTTAACCTAATCCCAGAGACTTAGAAGAGTTATCTATAAGAATAGGTTATGCCTTAGTGGTATTAGGAAAAACTTGCTTACCCTATAGTTTGAACCAAATCCTTGCTTCATTATCTCAAGTCAAACTTTAATTTCAAATCAACTTCAAATTCAAGTCAAACTTCAAATTCAAATCAACCTCAAACTCAAACTAAATTCAAAACTTAACTCCAAATCCAAAATCTTTCCTAAGCCCTTTTGGTTTCATCTCATGTACTTAGCCAAATCCAAATCACTCCAAATTCAAAAGATTTTCTCATAACCCACTTATATTCTCATTTATATTCACAAATATAAATAAAACCAAAACTAAATCCAAATCTCAATTCCAAATCAAAAATATTTTCTAAGCCCTCTTGATTTCATCTTAAGGACTTAGCTCAAATCAAATCCAAATCATTTCAAACTCAAGAGATTTTCTTACAACCCATTTATATCTTCATTTATATTCATATATATATATATATATGAAATATAAATTCAAATAATGAAAACTAAATTCAAAACTCAAGTCTAAATCTAATCAAAATCCAACCTAAACTCTTTCAAGTCAAATCCTTTAGCTCTTTCAAATCAAATCCAAATCAATCCAAACTCAAAAGATTTTCTCACAACCCATTTATATTCTTATTCATATTCACAAATATGAATGAAATATAAATTCAAATAACCAAAACTAAGTTCAACACTCAAGCCCAAATCTAACCTAAATCCAACTTACACCCTTTCAAGTCAATTTCTTGAACTTAGCCGAATTGAACTCAAATCAATCCAAACCTTTTGATTTTCTCTCCAAATAATCAATCTTTCAATCACAAACAAAATATAAACACAAACTTCAATCATCAAATCAAAATCAAGCTAACCTAAGTCAAACCCATATTCACCCCTTTGACTTGAAATTGTCAAATGAATCAAAACCCATTTGACTCCAAATCACTTGCAAATGGATTTATATTTCAATCATAAGTCCATTTGTGAGTTCAACCAAACTTGAATCAAGCATTGATCAAGCCAATTGACTCACTTAGGCTCACTTGACCCAAAGTGAAATAAAGTATCCTTTTGAGCTAAATTCTAATCCAACCCAAATTGGATTGAACTAAGCCCATCAAAGCCTCACATTATGAGCAACAATCATCCTAGGATGATCAATCACTCAATTTAGGTCAAACCAAGTCAAACCTAGCCTTTCATTTTAAGTCAACACTTAACCCAAATGTAACCTAAACTAGCCAAAATCTATCATAGGCCAAATTGATTGAAATCTTTGATCTAAACTAGTTCATGATCAATGACTGAACATGATCAAGCCATCATTTGAGCCAAACCTAGTCTAATTGGCCACTTGACCCAAGTTGACCGAAGTTGACCTAAAAAGTTAAAATGTGTCAAATTTTGATCTAAGCTAAATTGATTGCAACCAATGAGTCAAATTCATTCTAAATCACATGTTTAACTTGACCAAAGCCTCAATTGGCTAACTAGACCCAACCTAGCCCAATAATTATGAACCCAACTTGACCTAAAAGGTCAAATCAACTTGAAATCAAACTAAAATAAAATTGATTGAAACTAAAGCTTGCAATATATTTCAAATGATCAACCAAGCCTAAACCAACCGACCTAGCCCAATTAAGTCAAATGGGTCAAATCAAACTTGACCCATTTGACCTAAGTGAACTCAAATGAACCAAAACCAAATATAAATCAAATTGAACCAAACCATTGCCCATAGGCTACAAAATGATCATTTGAACTTGATCTAACCCAAGGTTTGACCTAATTTGATAAATTAGTCAACTAGACCCAAGTTGACCCATTTTGACCTAAACGGGTCAACTTGAGCCAAGTCATATCAAATAAACTCCAAATTCATTAAAAATTGGTATAACCCATTTTTTAATTACTCCAAATATTCCCAAATCAAAATCAAGGCGAAATGACCATTTTACCCATATTTCAAAGGGTAACCTATGGCCAAATCCACTTGGAATTTGGTCAATTCCTTTTCATGGCCACTTGGCATTCTCCAAATAGATCATTTGGACACCAAGGAGGGTGGTGCAGCTGACCCAATGGGTTTGGGTCAGCCATGACCCAACCCAAGGCCAAACCAACCACTCCACTCAAAATTCTCCACATGGATCACATCCCACACTCATTTAACAAATGTGCACCTCCACTCCTTTGCCAAAATCGAAGCACATGGCACTCCTAACAACAAAAAAAACCCACTCAATCTCCTCAATTTGATCAAAATGTCAAGGCAAGCCTCAGTCATCCAATCCAAGTAGGGGAGATATACGCCTCATTTCACTCAAACCATCTCTTTATTTGATTGAGCTCGAGGATCAAAGCAAACTTCTCCAAGTTTCTCAAGCATTCTTGAGCTCATTCCCACTTCTCCTTCTTAGTTTTCTTAAGACAAAATAGGGGAGGCTAAGGAAATTTCCAACCTACTCATCACTCCACCAAATTCCAATTGCTCTTGCAAACACTATCAAGGAGGAAAATCGAGCTCATCCAGACCATTTCCCAAGCATCCAAGCCACGGGAAGGTTGACCTAGACCAAAGTTGTAAGCCATTGAAGGGAGCTTTGGTCAATTGGGAGATCCACTTCAAATTGAACCTTCAAACTTTCAATAGGGCTTCATCTCCACTAGATGAAGCTATCTCCACCGTTGGAAACGCCGGTGATAGCCTCCGACAAGGTAAGACTCAAAACCGAGCTTAAGTTGAAAAATCTTTGGTCCTTTATGAAGGGATTTGTAATCCCATTAAAATTCCACCAGTGGATTTTCTTCTCTATGCTTTTAGATGGTGTGAGTTGAATCCCAACCTTATCTGAGCTCAATTGAGCTCAGATCAAGCCATGGAGGATGGATCTTCATCTCCTGACAAAAAAAAATAGGATGAATTTTTGATTGGATGGTCCTGATTAATCCACATAGATCCGTTGATTTAATCCCTTTATAATCATGAGTTTAATCCTCATCGTCTGATCCTTGATCAGACTACTTAGGGGAAAGTGCGTAGCACCGCCGGTTGATGCAACAACCGATTTGATAACTTAGAAAACCAATCCCATCACACCACGTGGAAAGTGTGTGCCGCATTAGCAGTCCACGTGGCGCCGACGAGATTAGTTAATTAATTAGGGTTATTTAATTAACTTATAATCATAAAAACTTCATAAATTCATTATTAAATGTTGAAAAATTTTTAAAAAAAATGCAAACTCAAGTTCATTTTAAAGATAATTCAGAGGGAAATCCAATAAAATTGTTTCAAATTAATTTTGAATTTTAGATTTTTCCTAATTAAGATTTATTTGAAAATCTAATAACCTTAATTACTCTTTAATGACTTCATTAATTAATTTCAAATTTCTTTGGTATGTTCAATGGGATGACTTCTGCCTCCCTTAATTTTCTTGGGATTTATTAATGTGTTAATTAGAAAAATTAATTAATGAACCCCTAATCACCCTTTTAATGTAATTAAGACTAATTAAGCATATGAATAGTGAATTAATCTCTTAATTGGATAATTAAATATTATTTAAGTGAAGAGGAGGTTTATGGAATGGGTTTGGGATATTTTTGGTAAGCTATTCTCTAAACCCCCTTTCTTCCTTAATCCAAACCAATTAAGGATTAATCCGTTAATGATCTACTTAATTAATTTAATCAAATTTTCAAAACCAATCTGAATTTTATTATTCTCTTGTTGGGTAGATCCTTAGGTGTTTAAAAGCCTAAGGTAAATTTAAAGAAATCATACCCAACTTACATGTGTGAGAAGGTTATCAAAGTACTTAATTAAAAACCTTTAGCTTAATTAATCAATAATGTGAGCCAATTTGCATTAGGCCCCTTTTTTCTTAGGTAGATTGCTGATTTAAATTCAATATGGTTGCATATCATATGTTGGCTCATAATTGTTACATTAATTATGTTAAAGTGGTGTAGGTAAGGGGCAATTAATGGACTTAATTCACACCTTAACCTAAACAAAATATAAAATCAACTCAATTGTTCTAAAAAATTAAACTAAATCAATTCACACATGGGAGAAAGGGGTTAAAAGCAGCAAAATCTTCTCACTTTTCCCTTAATCAAATTCAAATATAAAATAAAATAAAATCTCTTTAAAAATTTTGATTTACTTTAAATAATCTTATTTCATAGGATTGCCTTTGGGAATTAATTAGGGTGAATGAAGTCATATAATTACATCACTTTATTTCATTCCAAGCATGCTAAATGTTGTATGCCACATGAAACCATGCATTCATACCTTTTAAAAAAATCAAATTAAATGAAATATTTCCTTTATGTCAAATTGCATGCTTTGGCTAAAGTAAGAATATGAGTAGCTATTATCATTATTAAATAAAAAAAATTTCAAAATTCATAAATCAAAGATTATAAATGAAGGTATGCTACTTATAAATACTTATGAGCTTGCATTTGATTATAAGTATAGGATGTGTATTTGGTGTTATTTTGCTTCTTTTCTCTTAACATGGATTTGGATAGGATTTGCAAAGTGTATAGTTCATTTGAAAAGAACATAACACTTGCTTAAATCTATTCCTATGCATTTTCATGTTATGACTTAAGAAGGATCTTCACATTTACCCATGTAAATTGCATAACCAAATCAAACAAAAATCATTTGTGTGACACTTCATTCATTGGTTTTCTTTTTGTACATGTACATGTATTTAAGAAAAGTGGTATATTAGTCTAGACATCCCGGGGTTGCGAGGCTTTAAGTAGCCCCAAGTAGGTCTTGTACCTTACACCCTTGGTGTAAAAAATAATGGCACCGTACTCACTTATGTCTTTCATACATGTAAATGTGCAGTTGATCAATGGATAAGAGAATTCCTCTTTTCTACTTAATAAAATCACGCATTCATGAAATATCCAAATTTTCTTAAACATCATCTCTTTGCATTCATCATCAAGGTGTGCCAAGATTTTGCATTACATGTATAGATATGCTTAGGATCATTCATATGCATGGTATACATGTTGGAAAGAAATAAGTTGTTCAGTGTTATGTGATAGTAATTCACCTTAATTAATCCTAAGAGGCCTTTCTTATTGAATAGGTTTATTTAGAGAAAATATAAACTTAGGATTAATTAAAGTACATAATAACATTCATTAAAGAAAAATCATTAATGAATCTACCTTAGAAATTACATAAGGTAAGAATGACAGAGAAGTTCTCTTCTCTTTACAATACTTAGTAATTAAATGTAGGTTCATTCAAACCAAATCAAATCATTCAAAAAATTTGACAAATCAACTAAATCACTTAAAATGAAATCACCCTCTAAGTTGAACTCTTTCACACTTAGAAAAATCTAACCTTAAAGCCGAGCTAAGACATACCACATAAGCCTTAAATGACACACACATTAGGCTAAGTCACTATTTCTAGCTCCATGTTAGGGCGGTGCATGGTTTGATGCTTGATTTTATTTTGTGTTGTAATATTTTAGACTAGATGTTAGGGTGTATATGCATAGACTAGATGATAGGATGAGCTTAGTCCAATTATTATCTTATGGGATTGTGCTTAAGGGGTGATGTAATAAAAATATAAATGTTTTTGTTATGTAGGTTGCTTATACCCCTAAGCATGATCCAAAATAGGCCAGGTGGACTTGGTTACCCATGTGTGGGGTGCTAAGTCCAATTTATTCATATACATGCTTGGGTTGTGTGGTATGTTTAGCTAATCTCTATTTGGTAAGTTTTAGTTAAATTTATTTTTCCCATTTTCATGTAATTTTTGCAATTAGGATTTGGAATGAATGTTATGAGGAAGTGGAGATGAACATTGGTCATAATACTATGTCTTATGTACCATGTGAAATATTTGGAGCAATCACATTCCAACCAAGCCAAAAGAAAGAAAGGAAAGAAGTAAATCAAAACATGAAGAAACAAAGAATAATGAAATGAATAATGAAGATCACCATAATATAAATTCCTTCTAAATTGTAATTATTCATTTGTAATCTATGTTGTATAAGAATAGAGCTCAGCTACCCACATTTCTTTTTTGGGTTTGTGAGGTGGAGACCACAAAGGCCTTTTATTCTTTTATTCTAGCTTTACAAAATTATTTGATGTTTGTTTAACTTGTGCTTTAAGATGGCATGTTTTTTCTAGTTTCATCGATAATTGATGAATGGCCTGGATGCGATTAGGTTCTTAGAAAAAAATAATTTTCAATCTAATTAATCAACTAAAAATTAAAATTAACAACTCATAACCTCACCTAAAGACTAGGATATAAATTAAGATAAAAGATCTAGCAACTCCTTAGTTGGAAGTTGTATGTTTCACATCATGCATAAAATAATCTTGCTTCACTTTTGCTTATGGAGGGCTTCCACCTATGTTAGAGAACATGGCTTAACCTTTGAGAGCCACGGTGGAAATGCACCTCCTTCTTGTTGATTTTGGCCCATAACCAATTTCTCATGCATTAAACATATGAATCTCATAGCCTCTGTCAAAACTAATTGTCCAAAATGAAAATAAACTTAATAAAAATTTGGCATTAGATTTAAGTCATTATTCATGCCTACATGATTTAGTCTCTTAGTGTATTTAAGTACTCATTCTTATTTCTAAATAAATAGTACATTAATTATCTTACAAAAGCATATGACTTGCCTACATGTATTTAAAATCGAGGAGTTAGTTAGGCCACAAAGGTTGTAAGTCCAGCCTGGTGGTTTATCCTCTATGAGATGAACCATATACCCATTTTCTCCTTAGATTTAGGCCATGCTCTTGGCCCTTGCCAAAGCTCCCTAGATTTAGGATCTGAGGTTGTTGTTTCCCTTTGCGGGCTACAAGCATAAATCCTCACCTCTTAAGCATTTCCATGAACTTGTATCATGGAATTGTAAGTCCTAAATTTTTAATAAAAATTCAACTTAAATATATAATTCATCTTAAATTCAAAGATATAAAGCCCAACCATAGGATACTTTGGGATGCTTGCTAGGTTTCCTAGCATCGTGAGCATCCCCTATTTATCTCTCTTTGGTTTCGATAATAACTCCCTCCTTTGATCAATCCCATTTGATCTTTCAAAATAACCAATTGATTAATCCTACTTTCAAAATCTTTGGAGATAATGATCATTTACTTAATCGAGTATTCTTAAAGAATCTCATTTTTTAGGATGTAATTAATTATGGGGGCTTGTCTCCAGGGAACTTAATGAACCCAATTTAAAATAAACCCTACTTTACTTTTTCATATAAAGTAGGGAAGAATCTCTGATACATTCGAAGACCTCTCATCCCTAGGAGTCCTTATTAGGTGATTAGGTCCATCGTAGGATGGTGATTTTGGTCTCTCGAGATAGTACATAATTCCTCAATATCGTACCCGATCACCCTAATAAGAATATCCGTGAATCTTGTGGTGTCCAATAAGTATTTTTATTTTTACTTTTCAAGATAGATGAAGATAAAAAATAACACCACAAGAGCCAAAGCATGACTTAAATCTAATACAAATATGGGCAATGGTTTAGCTCCACAAGAGAGAATAAACTACCCGACTGTTGGACTTATAATCACCTGAGTGTGGATGCCAACCAACTCCTCCTACAGTTTTAAATGCAAGTCTTATGCTTTACAAAATAGCTAGGTTGTTTTTTATTTAGAAAGGAGACTAAGTCCTTAAACTCACTCCTTAAGAGACTAGATCATGAAGGGCATGAATTCATGACTTAATCTAATGCAAATTTTGTCAAGTTTTATTTTGCTTTTTGGACATTATTATTTGACACAGGCTATGGGATTTCATATTCCTAATGCATGAGAAGATTAGTTATGGGACAAATTAAGAAATTAGAAGGTGTGTTTCCATCATGGATCTTAAAGCTCAAGCCATTTTCTCTAGCAAAGGTGGAAGTCCTCCAGTAACAAGAGTGAAGCAGTATGATTTACACATGATATGAGGCATACAACATCCAGCTAAGGGATTGCTAAATCTTTTATTATCTTGATTTATGTTCTAAGCTTTAGGTGAGGTTATGAGTTGTCTAATTTTATTTTGAGTTGATTAATTAGATAAAAAATTTATTTTTCTCTAAGAGTCTAATCTCACCCAGGTCATTTGACAACCATCAAACAATTAAGAAATTAGGAAAATCATGTCATCCTAATTGTGCAATCATAAACCAAACATCAATTAATTTATCAAATTGGTGTAAAATAATAAGAGGTTGATGTGGTGGGTTCCACCGATAAACAAAAGGAGAATGTATAGCCAAGCTCTACCTTATACAACAATTATAAAAGAATAATTACTATTAAAAGGAATTCATGTTATGGGAGTCTTCATTCTTCATTTCAATTTGCTTCTTTTCTTTCTTCCTTTTGGCTTGATTGGAGTATGGTTGCTCCAAAGGCATCACATGGTGCATAAAACTTGGTCTTATGACCAATGTTCATCATAATCCCCCCATAACATTCATTCTGAATCTTAATAGCAAAATTTACATCAAAATGGGAAAGGTAAATCTAACTAAACTTGAAAAATAAAAGCTAAACAAACCACACAATCCAAGCAGTTATATGAATGAGTTGGACTTAGCACCCAACATATAGGTAACCAAGTCCACCTGTCCTAGTTTGGATTATGCTTAGGGTATAAACAATCCAAAACAAAAATATTTATATTTTATTACGGTTCTCCTAAGCACAATCTGAGAAGACATGATTAGGCTAAGATCGCTATCATCTCACCCACATACACCCTAACATCTAGTCTAAAACATTACATCTCAAAATAAAAATAGGCATCAAACTATGCACCGCCTTAACATAGATCTAGAAATGGTGACTTAGCCTAATGTGTGTACCATTTAAGGCTTGTGTGGCATGTCTTGGCTAGGCTTTAAGGTTGGAATTTTCTAAGAGTGAAAGATTCAATTTAGATGGTGGTTTAGTTAATTTGTCAATTTGAGTTGGTGATTTGATTTGATTTGAATGAACCTACACTTAGTGACTAAATATTATGAAGAGAAGAAAAGAGAGGAGAACTCTCTTTCATCCCTACCTTAAAGCATTTCTAAGGTAGATTCATTAATGGATTTCCTTTAGTGAATATTGTATTATGTATTTTTATTAATCCTAAGTTTAGATTCTCTAGATGGCCCTATTCAATAAGAAAAGCCTCTTATAATTAATTAGGACCATCACATCACAAACACACCCATTCATTTATTTCTACTGTGCATATCATGCATATGAATAATCCTAAGAATAGCTATACATGCAATGCAAATCTTAGCACACCTTGATGATGAATGCAAAGAGATGTGATTTGAAAATTTGGATATTCCACGAATGCATGCCTTTGTTATGTAGAAAAGAGGGACCCTTTCATCTATTAGCTAAATGTACATCCACATGTATAAAAGTTATAAGTGAGTATGGCATTATTATTTTCTACACGGGTGTAAGGTACAAAACCTATGTGGGCTACTTAAAGCCTCACCTTCAGATGTCCATATACATACCACTTTCTTAAATACATGTAGATGTACAAAAAGAACCAAATGAATGAGGAATCATGAAGGAGATTTATGTTTGATTTGATTGTAAGATTTACATGTGTAATATGAAGGTCCTAAGTCTTAATATAGAGATGCATAGGAATCGATTTAGGAAAGTATTGTATTCTTTTCAAATGAATTATACACTTGTAAATCCTATGCAAATCCATATTAAGAGAAGGAAAGAGAACTTCATAATAAAAATCTTATGCTATCATCACATGCAAGCTTATAAATATTCATAATTAGCATCACTTCATTTATAATTTTTTATTTATAAGTTTTGAAAAGTAATTTTTGGTTTAATAATGATAATAGCAACTCATATTCTTAATTTTAGCCAACACATACAATTTGACATAAAGAAAACATTTTCTTTAATTAATTTTTAAAAGAAATGAATACATGATTT
The DNA here is from genome assembly GCA_021442155.1 of Cymbidium sinense. Classification (NCBI taxonomy): domain Eukaryota; kingdom Viridiplantae; phylum Streptophyta; class Magnoliopsida; order Asparagales; family Orchidaceae; genus Cymbidium; species Cymbidium sinense. The sequence goes on from CM038221.1 coordinate 146,319,156, forward strand.
ATGCAAGAATATTTATCATGATTGGAAAGAAATAAAAGAAGGTGAGCACATGACTTCATTCATCCTAATTAATTCCTAAGGACAATCTTATGAAATAAGATCGTTAAAATGAATCAATATTCTTTAAGGAGATTTTCATTTTGAATTTTATTTGACTTAGGAAATGAGAAAGGTTTGCTAATCGCAACCCATTCTCTATGTGAATTGGTTTAGTTTAACTTGGAATTAAGTTGATTTTTTATATTTTGATTAGATTAAGGTATGAATTAAATCCACTAATTATGCCTTACATATACCACTTTAACATAATTAACCAAGAAATTATGAACCAACATATGATATGCAATCACATGAAAATTAAATCAGCAATGCACCTAAGAAATTAAGGGGCCTAATGCAATTGGCTCATAATTATTAGTTAATTAAGATAAAGGGTTTAATTAAGTACTTTTATAACCCCTTGTTGATCGTATTTTTAGAAAGAGTTCTCAACACCTCCATCTTAAACTTAGGATTCCTCTTAGAATTTAATAATTCCTTAGTCTTAAGACACATTTAGTGATTAGGTGGACACTCTCACCTAGCCCTAGAAGACTTAGAAGAGTTAGCCATAGGAATAGATCATGCCTTAGGGGTGTTAGGAAAATCTCCTACCCTTTAGCTTAAACCATTCCTTACTTTCCTTCTTTCAAGTCAAACTCCAAATCAATTCTATTTGATTTTCTCAAACTCCAAATCAATTCCATGATTCAATTCCATGATTGAAAGCCATGATCAAAATCCATCAAAAATTCCTAAGTCAAAATTTCCTAAGTCCTTAACCCTTTTTAAGGACTTCGCCAAAATCATGAGCTAAACCTACTCAAATCTTTGAAATTTTCTCATGATCCATTTATATTCTCATTTATATTCACATATATAAATGAAATATAAATACAAATCCATCAAATCAAATTCAAAATTCCAAAAAATTGCATTTTTCTAAATTCCTTTAATTTTCCATTAAAGGACTTAGCCAAAATCAACTCAAATCTTGATCAAACCTATTCAAATCCATAGGATTTTCTCAAAAATTATTTATATCCTCATTTATATTTTCATATATAAATGAAATATAAATATAACTCAATTCAATCAAACTCAAAATTAAATTCCAAATTTAAAATGCTTGAAATTCCCTTAAATTTTAATTTTTTTATTAATGGATTTAACCTAAACTTTGATCAAACCACTTCAAACTCATGAGATTTTCTCAAAATCAATTTATATTCTCATTTATGTTCTCATATATAAATGAAATATAAATATACATCAATCAAATCCAAGTCAAAAAATTAAATTTCAAATTAAAAATTCCCTTTATTGGATTTAACCCAAATCATGATTAAACTCTTTCAAATTTTCTCATGATCAATTTATATTCTCATTTATATTCACATATATAAATAAATATAAATTCAATAATCAAAACCATCTTCAAAAAATCAAACTCAAATCAAATCAAAATCAAATCTAAGCCTTTCAAGTCAAAATCTTGAACTTAGCCAAAATCAATTCAAATCAAGTCAAACTTTTGATTTTCTCTCATGGCTCAATCAATCCTATAATCATGAGCTCATATATAAATTCAAACCTTAATCCTTCAATCAAAACCCAAATCAAAATCAAACCCAAAACTCCTTCATATTCTTCCTTTGAATATGAGATTTTCAAATGGATCAAAATCCATTTGACTTCAAACCTCTTGTAAATGGATTTTGTTTCAATCATAAGTCCATATACAAGATCAACCAACTTCAAATCAAGCTTTGACCAAGCCATTTGACCCACTTAGGCTCACTTGACCCAAAGTGACCTAAAGTACCCTTATGAGCCAACTTTTGATCCTAACCAAATTGGATTGAACCAAACTCATATATCCCTCCATCATGATCAACAATCATCAAGGGATGATCAATCAATCAAATTGGGTCAAAAAACGTCAAACCTAAGGGTTGACCAAGTCAACACTTAAATGAAACCTAACATAGCCAAAATCCATAGGCCAAATTGATTGAAACCATTGATCCAAGTTCACTCATGACCTATGTTTGAACTTGACCAAGTCAACCTTTGAACCTAACCCATTTATTTTGACCCAAGTTGACCCATTTTGACCTAAAGGGCAAAATGTGTCAAAACTTGATCTAAGCTAAATTGATTGAAACCAATCAAGTCCATCACAAATCACTTGTGAAACTTGACCAAAGTCTCAATTGGCCAACTAGACGCCCAATTGACCTTAGACCCAACATGACTAAAGGGGTCATGTTGAGCCAAAATTGAACTCAAATTGATTGGAAACAAAGATACCAATCCACTCCATATGACTAACCAAACTTAAACATACCCTTGACCTAATCCAAATGGGTCAAAAATATGGGTCAACTTGACCCATTTGACCTAAATGAGCATATGAGCAAAACCTAACCTATACCAAATTGAAAAACCAAAGGCACCAAAACATTTCAAATGGTCATATGAACTTGACCCAACCCTTGGTTTGACCCAATTTGACCTATTGGTCAACTTGACCCATTTGACCTAAATGGGTCAACATGAGCCAAACCTATCAAATGGATTCCAAATCCATTGAAACTTGGCCAAACCTATTTTCTCAACATACCAAACATAAATTAAAAAATAGCAAAATAACCCATTAACCCTAGGCCATAGAACAAATTTTGGCTAGTCCATGTGTATTTTGGTCATGCACTCATCACCACTTGAGGCTCTCCTAAAACCTCAAGGGGACTAGTGATGAGTGGTGCACCCAATCCAATGGGTTTGGGTCAACCCATTTGGCCCATGGACCAAAACCACCCATGGCCAAAAAAATTCAAACTCTCCCAAAGATGCACATGGGAGTTAGGCTTCCACTCTCGACCAAACCGACCATGTGCACCTGTCACCCAAACAACTCATCCCATATGTCATTTGGATCAAAATGGCAAGCTTAGGATCGGTCATCTGATTGCCATATGGGGAGATATACTCCCCCTAACCCACTAAAATTTTCATTCACTCTTGATAGATTGGAGCCTAAGGAGAGTTAGCAAACATCAGAGAGCTTTCCTAAGGCCCCTTGGAGAGATTTGGATCTTATCTTCTCAATTTTGCACAGTGCAAAATTGGGGAGCTCACCATTTCCAAATTCCTCATACTTAATCTTAGCTCAATTCCCTACACTCATCATCCAAGGACTTGAGCACAGAATTTGAGTTCTAGGCAAGGGGAAGATCAATTGATCAAAGCACAAGAGGTGAAGAGTTGGTCACCCATCCATCTACTCAACCTCAAGGCTAAACTTCAGGGGTTCGTCTCCACTATGAAGCTACCTCATCGATCTTGATCACCTCAGGGTAGGTTAATGAATTTTGACCACTTAGGCTAGGCGTTGGTCTTTTGTGAAGTGGATTTTTTTAATCTCATAGGATCTTAGCCATTGGCTTTGGTCCTTTAGATGGTGTGTTGAGTGATTGAATGAAGGATCGAGCTGGATCTCCCTTGGGTGGCGGCTCACATTCCTCCTTGGGAAGAACTTCATCTCGACCATCCATCCATATTTTAGATGGATGGTGAGATTATTTCTCATGTTTTATATCCCTCTAATTTAAAATCATAGGTGTATCCTTCCATCGATCTTTGATCGACGGCTAAGGGTAAAGTGTGCGCGTTGATGTGATAAGTTAAATAGGGGCTCATGACATGCGTGTAAAACGCCGTCGCCACCATGTTGCCGTGGGTTGGGTATTAAGTGATTAGTTATTTAACTAATTAATTAATCCTTATAACTTCTAAAATCATAACTCTCATAGAAATCAAAAAATATAAGAAATATTCCTTGGATATATATAATTCCATCTAGAATAAAAATATTTTCAATGTATTTTAATTTCCTTTTCTCTGAATTTGGGTTTCTTTGGGAATGGTAATTAGCTAATTATTCCTAATTAAGTTTCAATTGATCTCAAACTTAGGGTTATTTTAGGGATGACCTCTCTCCCTAATTTTCTTGAGATTTATTGAGGCCTTGATTAAGAAGTTATTCCCTAATTACCCCTTCATGTAATTAAGGGTAATTTAAGATGTAATTAGTGGATTTTACATATGATTAAGTTGGATTAAGGTTAGATCTAGTGAGTAGGGGTTGTAGGAATAATTTTGGGTATTTCCCTAAGCTATTCCTAAGCCCCTTTATTTCTTTCTCCATCTTAATTAAGGTTAATTCATTAATTACCCCTTTAAACAATTTTCAAAATTCTAAAATCTCAGAACTTAATTAATCTATGTTGGGTGGATTCTTAGGTGTTCAATAGCCTAAGTCTAATTAAGGAAATTAAACTCCCTTTCATAAGAAAAGTACTTAAGCTAAAACCCCTTAGCTTAATTAACTTTTAATTGTGAGCCAAATTGCATTAGGCCGTTTCATTACTAGGTGTATTACAAATTTACAAACCTTGTGGGTTTTATGTCATCTCATTGGCTCATAATTACTTAGTTAATTTTTCTAAGGTGGTGTAGGTAAGGGTTAATTAAGTCACTTAATGCATTCCTTAACCTAATCAACACTTAAAAATGGATTTAATTATCTGAAAATTAAACTAAAATACAAAACACATGTGAATGGGTTAGGAACAAACTCATCTCACCCTTTTAAAATTAAATCAAACTTCAAATAAACAAAATCATTTTGAAATTCACTTTGATTTATTCTAAGTTTTCTTATTATTTAAGAATGTCTTTAGGATTTAAGTAAAGTGAATTGATTTCTTACATGATTACATTGCTTTAGATCTTTCCCAACATGTTAAATTGTATGCCATGTGACTTATGCATCCATGATTTCATGTTTTAAACTTATAAAATGAAATTGTTTACTTTATGTCAAATGTGCATGTGTTGGCTAAAGTAAAATATGAGTAGCTATTATCACTACTAAATCCAAAGTATTTTCAAAACCTATAAATAAAACATCAAATCTAAAGTGTGCTATTCTTATAATTTAATCATAAGCTTGCATGTGATGAATTATAAAAAGCATGTTTAGTGTAGCCTTTCCTTTCTTCTTATATTGGCATAGCTTTGAATATGGGTTGGTAAGATGTAGGGTTCATTTGAAAAGAACCCAACACTTACTTAATTCAAACCCTATTCATCCCTATGCTCTCTAAGAAGGATTGCCTACACTTGCATTAATAAATTGCATAAAAAAAATGAAACTACTAAACAACTTTTGCATATTCTTTTTCATTTCATTTCTTTTATATGCATGTACTTAAGGAAAGTGGTATATTAGTCTGACAACCCGAGATTGTGAGGCTTTAAGTAGTCTAAGTAGTTGTACCTCCATCTGTTTAATGCTTACTCACTTATTCCTTTCTTACTTTCATGTATGTATGTGAAACTTTTAATAAGGAAAACCTTTTCTACTTAAGAAAATTCATGCATCTAAATCTTCTAAATCTTCTTAAATGGATTACTTAGCATGCATCATAAAGTATGTTAACTACTCATTTTGCATGTATAGATATGCTTAGGGTCCATCCATATGCATGTTATATATGTTGGGAAAGAATTGAAGTAATGAATGTTATGTGAATTTTGATTCATTTTTTTATCTTAAAATGCCTTTCTTTCTAGATAGGTTTGTTTAGAGTTGATCTAAACTTAAGATTAATTAAAAGATGTAATTAAAATATTCACCTAAATGAAATTAAAACATGAACTTACCTTAGAAATTACTTAATTAGGGAAGGAAAGAAGTTCTCTTCTCTTTCCTCTCTTATAACTTAGTAATTAATTGTAGGTTTCAAAACCAAATTAAAACATGAAATAAAATAACCCAAAATACTTAAACATCTTAAATAAAACCTCCTCTAAGTTGAACATGTCTTTCACACTTAGAAAATTCAAACCTAAAGTCTAAACTAAGCATACCACACAAACCTTCAAAACACACATTAGCCTAAGTCACCATTTTAACCTCAATTTAGGGTGTGCATGGCTTGATGTTGTGTTTTGTTTTGTGATAAATATTTTAGATTGGATGTTAGGGTGTATGCTCATAGAATGAATGGTAGGACGTGCTTAGTCTAACTATTCTTTTCTGCAGGGGATTGTGCTAAAGGGGTGTTATCATAAATAAAAATATAAATGCTTCTTACTTGTAGGTGCTTATACCCCTTAGCATAATCCATAGGCGTGGTCTTAGTCACCCATGTGTGGGGTGATAAGTCCAATATACATGCTTGAGATTTGTATGGTGTGATTTGACTAACCTTTGTTTTGCGTTAGTTAGATTTATGCTTTTCCATTTCATGTACCAATTTGTATATTTAGGATGTTGGAATGAATTATTATGGAGGATTAAGATGAACATTGGTCATAAGATCCTATCTTATGCACCATGTGAAGCCTTGGAGCATCTACCATTCGACCATCCAAAGGAAGATCCAAAGAAAAAAAAAGAAGAAAATAAAGAAGAAAGAAGAAAGAAGAAAGAAGAACAAAGCTTGTAGACCCCCATAATAATGAATTCCTTTTCTTAAATTATAATTCAATTCATTTGTAATACGGGTTGTATAAGGGTAGAACTTGGCTACCCAATTTGATATTTTCGTGTTTATGCAGTGGTGCCCAACCACAAGCGGTCATTTATTCTTTTTGCGCTAGTTTTATAAATTTATTGATGTTCGTTTAACTTGTGTATTAAGTGGCATGCTTTTCCTAGTTTCTTCCTTGCTTTATCTATGGCCTAGATGTGGATTAGGCTCTTTAGGAAAAAATAAATCTTTTACACTTAATAATTCAAACTAAAATTAAACAAGTCATAACCTCACCTAAAGCTTAGGATTAAAATCAAGATAAAAGAATTAGAAACCCCTTAGCTGGATGAGCTTTTCTTTATAATATCATGCACAACAACATCTTATTTCACTCTTGATTGGAGGGTTTCCATCTTTCGAGAAACTTGACCCATGAGGGTGGTGGAAACTCACCTCCCAAACTTCCATTTTGGCCAATGTATTTTCTCATGCATTAGTCATAAAAGTCCTATTAGTCAAAATGATTATCCAAAATGAAATAAAATGAAATTTAAAATGCATTAGATTTAGGTCATTGATGCATGTCCCTTTACATGATCTAGTCTCTTTAGGGAGTGAGTTTAAGGACTTAGTCTCTTTCTAAATAAAATAGCCTATCTTGCATAAAAGACTTGCCTACATGTATTTAAAATCATAGGAGGAGTTAATTGGCTGCCACCCCAAGCGATTGTAAGTCCAAGTAGTTGGGTGGTTTTCCTCTCTTGTGGAGGCAAACCAAATACCCATTTTTGCCTTAGATTTAAGTTATGCTTCCTGTCAAGTTCACTAGATTTAGGTTCGAGATTTCTTTCCTTATCCATAAGCATAATTCCTCACCTCTTAGGCATTTTCTTAATCTTTGTTAAGGAATCTTAAGTCCTAAAATTCTAATGAAAAAATATAACTCAAATAATTCAAATCAATTTCTAAATTGTAAAGCCCAATTTCATAATAGTTTGAGATGCTCGTTAGGCTTCCTAGCATCGTACGCATCTCATACTTATTCCCATTTTGGCTCCGATAATAACTCCCTCTTTTGATAAATCCCATTTGATTTTCAAAAACCTAAACCAATCGATTAATAGTCCTTATTAAAATCTTGAGACACATCATTTACCTTAATCGATAGTTTTCCTAAAGATCCATCCTATGGGATGTAATTAACTATGGGGCTTGCCTGGGGAATGAACCAGTTTAAAATAAACCACCTTTACTTTTCATGTAAAGTAGGGAAGAATCTCTACATATCACCCATCATCCTTAGAGTCCTTATGAGGTGATTGGTTCCATTAAATGGTAGTGACTTCTATCTTTCGAGATAGTACACTATACCTTGATGACATACCAGATCACTTGAATAAGTATATCTGCAGATCTGAGTGGCATCTTACTAAGAAGAATTTCCATAAGGTCTCTTCTTTCTTTTCTCCATAGATTTGAAAGGTGACTCCCTAATAGAGATTTATTCACCACACCCCCTACACATGTAGTTTGATTATAATTTCCTCAGAATTTCCTTAGTTATTGAACACCTAAAAAATATACCCAAGAATTAAATGATTAAATTATGGAATGATTTTGTTTTGAGTTAATTAATTAAACTAATTAATGAAGTGATTAAACTATTAATTAATTATAAATTGATTAAATATTTTTCAAATGAAATGAACTTAGAGGAAAAGAATGGAAAAGAAGTCTTAATCTTATTCCCTAAGTCCATTCACTATTTCATGATGATTAGCAAGCTTAATTAATGAATTTATCACTATTTAGTATGTTAATTAATCATTTCATTAATTAAGAAAGTGATTACGAATGAAACAAGTAATTCCCTAATTAATACAATAAGTTCTAAGAAAATCATGGAGGCGTTGGTCATCCCACTAATTAACCTCAAAAGTTAGATATTTATTGGATTAATTAAGAGTAATTAGCATTATTTTCCAATAAAACCAAATTGGGTTAAAATCACTATTTAAAATTAATTAATTTTAATTTTCTATTATTCTTCTCTGAATTACCTTTAAAATGAGTGTTTAGTTGTATTTTTTTGGATTTTTCTACAATTAGTTATGAATTTTGAAACTTTCAGCATTAAAATTGGATTAATTAAGCCTAATTAACCCCCTAATCCACTGATGTGATGTGTTTTCCAGGTGCGCTATGAGATAGGTTATTTAAGTTGTCACATTCATCTGCTGAGTTAGCTGATGGTAGACACGCTTTCTCTATGAGTCGCCCGATCTAAGATCGGGTGGCCAAGATTAATCACATGGTTTAGGCTTAAATTAAAGGGGATCTAGCATGATCTAATCATAGTCGTCTATTCTAATAACATAGAACGGACGACATGTGATCCTTCTCCTTTATGAGCGATGAAAGACGAACACCATTCATCTCTCCCTGTTGATTTAAGCTCAGAGCTTTGATCAAATGATCCCACACCTTTGGAAGGAGGAGGGATGCATATCCAACGATCAAGATCTCAAGGGTGAAAATTTTCTTCAAAAGACCAACCAAATTTTCTATGGCTACGATTTTGAGCAATTATCTGAGGAGGCTATCGCTTTCAATAGGGGTAGCTTCATCTAGCGGCTATTGAATGAATAAGGTCTTGACTTGGAGTGCTCGGTTGATCAAGCTCTCCTTCAATGGAGATCGGCCTTGATCAAGTGATGCTTCATGACTTGGAGACTTGGGAAATGACTTGGTTGAGCTCGATGAAGCCCATTGATGGTTTGTGCAAGGTTAATTTAGTTTTATGGAGAATTAGATGAGTTGAGCTGGATTGATCTCCCTATTTCACTTTGAGTGAAATGAATGGGAAATCAAAGGAGCTTACAATGGCTTGAAAACTTGGGAGGCTTCGATTGAATCTCCTTAGCTTTGTGGAAATGAGTTCTTTTGGTTTGAGTGAGAATGACGGGGAGTATATCTCCCTGTCCTTGGATCAGATGGTGGTAGGCTATTTTGCTATTATTGATCAATGGCAAGGATTGGAAGCATGGTTTGCGCTGCAAAACACCCCATGTGGGTCATTTTGAGTAGTGGAAGGAAGAAGAGTGGGTGCTCATGTGCTAGGTGAGTGCATTTGAGTTCAAGTGTTCAATGCCCATTAGAGGTTGGTTTGGCCTTGGTTGGGTCATTGCTGACAAGCTCATTGGGTCATGTTTACCACCTCCCTTGGTGCCATGTGGACCAATACAAGGATGTCAGTAAGAGAAAATGACCAAATTTAAGTGAATTTGGTCATAGGATACACCAACCTAAGGTCAAAGTGATCATTTGGCCTATGATTTTGATTTGGAGATTTGAAATGATTCAAAATGGGTTGGGCCAAATTCCAAGTGATTTGGAGTTCATTTGATTTTATTTGGTTCAATTTGATCCATTTAGGTCAAGTTGGGCCAAATTGGGTTTGGCTGACCAATTGGTCAAATTGAGTCAAACAATGGGTTAGGTCAAGTTCAAATTATCATTTGGAGCATATGGGTGTCATTGATTTTATTCAATTTGGTTTAGATTTAGTTTTGGTTCATTTAGGTTCATTTAGGTCAAATGGGTTAAGTTGATCAATTTGACCCATTTAACCAATTGGTTAGGTCATGGGTTGGTTTAGGCTTGGTTGATCATTTGAAATGTATTGCAAGCTTTAGTTTCAATCAATTTTGATTTGGTTTGATTTTGGGTTGATTTGACCTTTCAAGTTGGGTCAATTGGGTTATGTTGAGTCTAATTGGTCAATTGAAGCTTTGGAAGTTCAAAGTGATTTGGAATGAATTTGACCCATTGGTTGCAATCAATTTGGCTTAGATCAATATTTGACCCACTTTTTTAGGTTAATTTGGGTCAACTAGGTCCAATTGTGGCTTGGCTAGCTCAATTGATGGATTAATCATGTTCAATCATTGATTATGGATTGATTAGATCAATGATTTTAATCAATTTGGCTTATGGTGAATTTTGGTTTGTTTATGTCTCATTTGGGCTAAGTGTTGACTTAGTCAAAGGCTAGGTTGCCTAATTTGAGTGATTGATCATCCTAGATGATTGTTGCTCACAATGTGAGGCTTAGAGCTTAGTTCAATCCAATTTGGGTTGGATTAAAATTTGGCTCAAAAGATCTTTTTGGGTCAAGTGAGCCTAAATGGGTTAATTGGCTTGATCAATTCTTGATTTAAGTTTGGTTGAACTCACATATGGACTTATGATGGAAAATACAAATCTAATTGCAAGTGATTTGGAGTCAAATGGGTTTTGTTCATTTGACAATTTCAAGTCAAAAGGCTGAACATGGATTTGACTTGGGTTAGTTTGATTTTAGTTTGGTGATTATGATTTATGTTTATATTTGGGTGTATAATTGAAGAAGTGATTGTTTGAAGAGAAAATCCAAGGGTTTGGATTGATCTGAGAATGGATTGGCTAAGTTCAAAGATTTAGCTTGAAAGGGTATAACTTGGATTTGGTTTAACTTTAGGTTTAGTTTTGGTTATTTAAATGTATACTTCATTTATATTTGTGAATATAAATGAGAATATAAATGGGTTATGAATCTTTGAGTTTGATTTGGATTTGGTTTGAGCTAAGTTCAAGGATTTGACTTGAAAGAGTATAAGTTAGATTTAAGTTATATTTAGATTTGAGTTTTAAATTTTGGTTATTTGAATTTATATTTCATTTATATTTATGAATAAATTAGAATATAAATGGGTTATGAGAAAACCATTTGAGTTTGGAGTGATTTGGGTTTGGTTTGAGTTAAGTCATAAGATGAAATCAAAGTGCTTGGGAAAGATTTTGGGATTTGAATTCAATCATTTGATTTGGAATTGATTCATGATTTGGATTTTGGAATTGATTTATGATTTGATAAAATCAATTGAGTTGAAATTGATTTGAGATATTGGATTGGTTTGAAGGAAAGCAAGCTTGGTTCAAGGTATAGGGTAGGCAAATCTTAATACCACAGGCATAACTATTCCTTTGTACTCTTCTAAGTTTCTAGGGATAGTTTAAGTGTTCACCTAATCATTAAAAGTGTTTTATGACTAAGGAACTCTTAGTGTCTCTAGAGGAGCCTTTATAAGATGGTGAAGTTAAGATTTCACTCCAAAAGTGTGTCAACAAAGGGGCACATAGGGTGTGATGACAAGGCATCTGCACGTATTGGTGTTGATCAGACAATCACAATATGCGACGATCACAAGCACTAATAAAGGTCATCTACTCTAAAAGTGTGTAGAAGGAATCAAGAGCTTAGTGCAATGCAACTCTATTTATGTCAAAGAGATAAGAGAGTGAAGAGTAATCCACTAGGATTGGGTATAAGAGTCTCCCACTAGGGAAGAGGTTCAAGTTATCCATTGGGGATAAGAGGTTGTGAAATCTATGGGATTAGAACTTGGTATCCAGGGGATAGAGTGTGAACCTCCACTAGGAGCAAGTTAGTTGGGGAATTGATGATTCCTTGGCATAGTGGAAATCATCTCAGGGAGAAGCTGATCAATTTATTTGTTTAATTTAACTCCACTGGGGAGGTTGGTTGGATTTTCATCTCACTAAGGAGAAGCTGATTGATATGTTTGTTTAATTTGACTCCACTAGGGAGGTTGGTTGGATTTATTTCATATTTTAAATTTTAAAATTTTGAGATATACCACTCGATTTGATGGACCATCTTGAGTAGGGGACATATCGACCACTGCTTCAAGTTCATCCAAAGGGGTAGTCTACCAACCACATAGTAGGGCTATCCAACTAAAGGGGTTGCCTTTCGATGTGCAGCGGATGTACTAGAAAGAAAGCATAGCAAACTTACATCTTCCAAAGTAGGGATGGATCACTAGGTGATCATTGGTGACTAGATCAAACCCAACCTTAGGCTACGAGTGAATCTTTGGGGACTTAAATCAGCTCAAGAATAGTTAAAATTTATTTTATTTTAATTATATTTTTATGAATCCCATGGTTTGCAATGGAGCACTAAGTAGCCATATACTTGATTTACTAGTCCAAAGGGAGTAGCTTGACCGAGGGAAACTATCCAACCAAAGGGGTGCCTTTCAGTTTGAAATGACCAATTGAAGAAAGCACATGACTCACATCTTTCTGAATAAAGACCAGGGTGACACATTAGCAGGTTACATGTAAACGACTGCTACCGTGGTTTACGACATTCATGCTAAAAAGAATGTGTAGTATACTTATATCATTCAGAGCGAAATGATCGTCGGGCAACTTGTTTGTGGCAAATAGATTGAACCGACCTAAGGGTGCTGAGAGAGTGTACAGGGACTTATCTCCCTCAGAGTAGTCGAAATTCTATAAGGAGTTTGACACCCTAAAGATAGGATGCTGCTTGGGAAAGGGGTCATTGGGGCTTGAATTCTAATCCACAAATAAATTTGTTTATTTATTTATCGTGGATCATGTTGGTTATTAGGGATCAGAAAGAGCTTATATCGGCTAGACCTATCTTAGATTATTGAACCAAGGGAGAATCTACATCCATTGAACAAATTCTCCAACCACAAGGTGGCTACTAGGAAAGGAGAATGTCCAATCCAAAGTAACACAGGGTAGTGTCTAAATGGGGTGTAAAGGACATAATCCAAAAGAGTGCCCATAGGGAGGACCTAAGGGTATCCAAACCCCGAGAAGTTTATGTATAGGTATTGATGGCTAACTCAAGGAGAAAGCATGGGAACTCATATCGCCAAGAGTGGTGTATCCAGGGTGAGTTCGATTGTCGATCAACCAACCTAAGGTGCCCATTGGTTTGTGACAACCAACTGAAGAAAGCTTGGGGACTCACATCTTCTTACTAGAACTAATTGGATAGTCATCTTGACTTGACATGTACTATTAAGACTACACTCTTGAGTGAATGCCAGAGACTTATATCAACTCAAAGTAGTCAAGAGGGAAGGAGCCCGGGGACTTATCCTAAGCCTCAAATATACTCAACCTAGTTAGTGCATGATGGCTAGTTCAAGAAGAAAGTGTATAGAATTACATCCTCTTAAACAGAGTCAACATGAGGTAGCTTACTGGCTGCATAGTGAGTTCTACCAAACTAACAAGGTGCTCATCGATTTGTAATGGTCAAGTCAGGAAGAAAGCGTAGGGACTCACATCCACCAGACAAATGACCACTAGGGAGAAATACTAGCAAGGTATGTCGATGACCTAGGAGTGCTAATGAGTGGTGCTTTCTCCCACATCAAAATAGCCCAAGACAAAAGATTTGTGTTTGTTGTTATGCTTGTGTTAGAGGGAATAAGATGTCACTCAAGTTCTCCTACACCTACCCTAAACACTCTTAAGAGTTGATGAAATTGTGCCATGAATGACAGTTGTGATCCCACCAAGAAAGGATGCCGCTTGGGTTCTCTTACAACTAACTTTGTTATGCTAATCAAAATACAATGACTCTTGGGTTCTCTTACACCTACTCTAGTAGTGTTAGGGAATCATGTTCATATTATGAAAGATGGTTAGGATGCCTCTTGGGCTCTCTTATACCTACCCTAAAACACATCATGGTGGATTCACAAATAAGCAAACAATTCTTCAAAATAAGAGAATATTTTGATGAATTGGAATAGATTTTTTGAAGATAATTATTTTCAAACATGATTTTATGAGTAGTATTTTTTCAAATAAATCTCATTAATTGGAAGCATCGGATGTTCCCCTTTACAATCAATAAGCTGATAAGATCCTCCTTGGCAGGCCTTCTCTATGACAAAAGGGTCTTCCCAAGTGGGTTCAAACTTGCTTCTCATCCTTCGACAGGCACCAATTGGTCTCCTTATAACTAAAACAAGCTCTCCTACTTGAAAAGCTCTAGGGTGGACCAGTTTGTTGTGAGCTTGAATCATCTTGTCTTTGTATAACTTGAGATTATGCAGTAGGTCTCTCCTCCAAACCTTTGAGCTCTTCTAACCGCATTACGCTCTTTGGTGATTTTTTTCTACCCATTGTTATCCTCAGTGATGGAAGCTGAACTTCTAATGGTAGAACGACTTCGGACCCATACACTAAGGAGAATGGGGTAGATTGGGTTGGAGTTCTGTATGTGGTACAGTATGCCCACAAGGCTTGAACTAGCTGCTCATGCCATTGTCTCTTATTATCGTCAAGTATTTTTTTTAGTATTTAGATGAGAGTTTTGTTGAATGCTTCTACTAGGCCATTTTCCCTATGATAGTAGATAGTGGAGTAATCTCCAATCTATACTGTCTTTTAGCGATGTTATTGATTTTGGTGCTTTTGAATGCAGTACCATTATCGGATATAATTCATCGAGGCACCCTGAACCTATATATGATATGGTTCCTGAAAAATTGGAGCACATGCTGAGTCATTACCTCTCTAAGTGGGATTGCCTCTGTCCACTTTGAAAAGTAGTCGGTGGCAGCTAGAATGAATCGATGACCCTTAAAAGGAGGATCAATAGGACCCACTATGTCGGTAACCCCAACACTCAAACAGCCATGAGGCCAATGTAGGGTGTAGAATGTTGGGTGGTTAATGTAGGACCATGCTGTATACTTATCATTTGTGGCATCTCCTAGCTACGTTCATGTAGTATGTAATCATCGTAGGCCAGTAGTATCTTAGTCTCTTGATCTTTGCTTTCATCTTCGAAATAAATTGATGCACTTCACATAGACCTGAATGTACCTCAGTCATGATCTTACAGGATTTATATTTTTCTAAACAACATAACCATATTTGATCAAAGGACCATCGGTACAAGGTGCCATCCATGAGAGAATTGGAGATAGCTCTCTACTTCATCTGATGGGCTTATGATTTCTCTTGAGGTAGTTTGCCTCTGTTCAAGTAATCTATGAATGGTTGCCTTCAATCTAACTCCTCATCCTTTTCAGCAACGACAACCTCCTCTTCAAGAGAAAATCTCTCAACGAGTTTAGCATCAATAAGGGATACAACTTGTCTATTTTGGACCCTTATTAGAATGGACTTATCTTCCGGACATGCCAATTCCTTGGCGAGTTTGACTAAAGCATCTACTGATGTGTTCTCTCCTCGAGGAACCTTGTAGATGGTGACCTCAGGGATTTGGGCCAACAACTTCATGGTGCACTCATAGTGGTGACAAAGCTTAAGTTTTAGAACCTTATAGGACCCAGAAATCTGGTTCATAACCAGCTGAGAATCCTCATAAATATTGATACTTTTAACGCACATTGTAATAGCTAACTCCAAATCAGCAATCACAATCTCATACTCAGCTTCGTTGTTGGTGCATGGATTGGAGAGATAGTATGAGAATCTCATCACATCAGTGAGTTAAAGGATGATTCTACCTACTTTCACGGAAGAGTAGAATGTGGTTTTTCTCCTCTTTGAAAGGAATACACACCATCAAAATACATCTCCCAATGGTGAATGCTAGTGTCCCATAAGTTCATGATTTGTTGTTCGGGAGGTCATCACTAAGTGAATCAAGGAAGTGGGTGTCTTTAAGAAATCATCTAGTGCATGTCCCTTCACCGTACGGAGGGGTACGAATGCAATATCAAACTATGAGAGAATCATGGACCAACATTCCAACCGTCCAGATAACATTGGTCATGTCATGAGTTACTACAACGGATTGATTCTTGAAATCAAGTTTACCTTATGAGAAAGCATGTAGTGTTGTAGCTTTTGGGATGCAAAGATGAGAGCTAGGCAATGTTTCTCAATATGTGGGTAGTTTGCTTCAGCATGGATCAGATGATGGTTGAGGTAATAGAGAGTGTTCTCCTTCCCTTCATCATTGGTTTGGCCCAATAAAGCACCAAGGGAATCATCCAATGCAACAGTGTAGAGGATAAGTGGCTTGCCTGGGATAGGGGCTGCTAGAAGTGGCAACTTCACCAAATACTATTTGATGACTTCAAAAGCATGCTGACACTTGTCATCCCACTTGAACTTAACATCTTTTTTGATAAGTACCAAAAATGGCTTCCATCTTCTTGATAGATTGGAGATAAAGTGTCATAGATACACCAACCACCCTTGAAATGATTTGAGTTGAGTTAGACTTTTAGGGGTGTCATTTCTAAGATGGCTTTGATCTTTTTTGGGTCTATCTCTATTCCTCGATGCTGAACAACAAACCTAAAGAACTCATTGAAGCTACTCAAATGCACACAGAGGTTCATTTTGATATTGAATTATCTTAACATTTGTTCTCAAGTTAAAGAGATGGTCTTCCTTTTCTTACTTTTGACTACTAGATCATCAACATAGCATTCAACTTGATGATGAATGAGTTCATTGAATATGAGTCATGGCTCCGGTATGTAGCACCAACATTTTAAGAAAGGCATGCCTTATAATAATAGATTCCAATCGGGGTTCAAAAAGTAGTATTTCTTTCATCCTCGAGGGCCATCTTGATTTGGTTGTAGCTAGATGACCCATCCATAAAGAAGAATACTGTGAGATGAGGCGATTCCATCATTAATTCTAGTATAGGAAGTGAAAATTCATCTTTAGGACATGCCTTATTTAAGTCCCTGAAATTGATGCATATGCAAATTTGGACATTCTTTTTCTTAACTAGCACAACACTGGCTAACCAGGTAGGGTATTTTTCTTCCTTGATAAGGCCAACATTGATCAGTTTCTTAACTTCAAAAATGACATGTTGTTTGATTTCTAATCGCATGCACCTAGGAGCTTGCTTGATAGGGTTAGCATTAGGTCTATTGCTAGTTTGTGGACTGCTACATCAAGAGATAATGGGCATCTCTTCATACTCCATGCAAAGTAATCCTTAAACTCGGTCAATAGCCTAACTAAGTCATTGGTTTCCTCTTCATTCGTGAGCGTGTATATGAAGGCGTGGATCTTCTTCTGTCCCGAGTTTGATTTCTTTGAGCTTGTTGATAGTTGAATGGATTTTCTCATCAAATTTTGGAGGTTATCAAGATCATCTAAAATTTCTAAACACACTTTCTCATAAGAGTTAGTGTGGTTTAAGAAGATCATATCGGACTCTAGATGATTGGTGGCAACTAAGCAGTAACCATCGTCATTGACTATACCCATTGTATCGAATCCTAGTCTTGGTTTTGATTGTGCATCCCACTTTATTATTCCATAGCTTCTAAATACTCGACTGCGGACCATGTAATGAATCAAACCTTTCTTTGCAAGATTATGAACAAAATGCGAGTACCAATCAAAAGTAAATTCCATTGAATCTTTATATGAATTATCCTCAAGTTCTACATCTATTTCTGGACTTGAGGATGATGATCCCAGCAAGAATCTCTTTAGCTTGATATCCATGGAAGATCTAGGGGCTTCCTTAACTACAAAACCCTCAAGTTTTTGAGAAGAAAGTGGGGTTAGAGCTAAAGTTCCCAACTACTGCTTAATGGTTTTACATAATCCTGATTCAAATATATTTGTGCTTTGCTCGGAGGCCTGGTCTTCATCATTATCTAGCTCGAGTGTCACCTCCAATGAGACCCAGAGGGGTTGGTGGGGTTAACACATGAGACTCTCATCTGGCATTCCAAGTTTATGTGAATAGTAGGAGTACTCTTGTGAATTGGAACATAGCTCCTATTGGCTGGCCCCCAACCAGAGGGTCTTCCTCCTCTGGAATTACCCCTATATCTACCTCTATATCTACCTCTAGAATGGCAACTTATGAACCTGTAGGAGGTTGTGCCTCACACTGTAGGAAAGTTTCTTGATTTTAGAAATAATATTTTTTTAGAGGTTCGAGATAAAGAGATATCTCAACCTTCTTTTATTTTGAGAGGATCACATGTATCCCCAAGGATTACCCTAATAGAACTAGATAGTTATTCTATAAGGTATTCTTTAGGGATAACTATAGTGCCCGACTTATAGCTATGCTCATGCCAGCTCTTAAATGTAAAGCAATCCTCTAAAACATGGCCTAACATGCAGTGGTAAGACAAAAAATTAGGATCATTACTCAGGCCCACTTCCTCTGGCTTCCTAGGCTCGGGTAGCTAAAAATTAAGTTTCTTTATGAGGTTCTTAAAGATTTTCTTGACTACTCTCTCTTTAAGAGGTTCTTAATTTATCCAAAAGAGCAGGTGGAGGATAGCTACCTGGGGGTGGATATGTATACTGCTGATGAGAGTATGGTAGAGGAGGAGGTGGCGAAGGCCATGGAGGCTACTGCGGTGGTCGATAAGATGGTCGAGGCGGTGGTAAAGGAGGTGGAAGTGAAGGCTGTGGAGCTCAAGGTCTCTCATACAGATCTCTAGGCAATTATTTTTCCATATCCAATGCTGCTTCAGCTTTGATGACTGATCTTGAAATGAAAACTATTTGGCCTCTCCTTGTAGACTAGTCGCCTTATTGATTAGCTTCTCAAATATCTTGATGGTGAAACCTTTAAGCATGAAGACGACCGGACCATGAATATTCTTTAATAGAATTTTAATAGCATGTTGTTCAAACAGCTATGGTTTGCATTTCATGCTTAAATTGCATCATCTAAGAATATAATCAACAAGGGACTCACTGGGGTGTTGTTGTGCTACAATGAGATCACCCACAATTGCCCTTTATTGAGCTCTAGCAAACCTCTTAATAAAAAGTTGCTCCAACTCAATAAAAGACTACACTGAATCGTTGGGGACTTCAGTATACCAATCAAAAGTTATGCCCACTAAACTGCTGATAAAGAGGTGGAACAATAGTGCATACCACCAAAGATTACTTGCAAAATGTATGTATGTGAGGGTTCCCCATCTAAACTTTTGAAAGAAGGAGGCACAAAACCCCTTAGGATATTGGATAGGTGTTTCTATCCTTTGGAACTGATGAACCACCTCGGGCTTGCACCAATGCTTCTTTCACTTATTGTTCAACCATGAGTTTAATATCTTTCTCTTGTATGAAGGTACTATCCACTACCTTCTATACAAGCTAGTGTTATTCTGCTCTATTGGAGGTGAACTCTTGGGTTGATCCCAGACATGCAATAACTCAGTGACCCGGTCTCCTTGTAGGTTTCTGAGCTTGATTACAGTTACTACTTAAATCTTCAAGTCTCTTTCCCATCCTATTAATCTACTCATCCTTTTCTTGAGTTGTTAAAGGAGGTGATGGGTAGGTTGTATCATCTCTATTCACAAAACTCCGATGATCGAAGGAGAGCCTAGTATGCCTCATAAACCTTCCAAATCACCTTCATTGAAGCTAACCTTCTCCTCTTGTAATCATCATACCCTAGATTTCTCTTCTCGATGATATGTGCTACGATATCATCCAAGAGTGGTCCAACTATGCAGCATGTTTGTGGCGGTGGTGGGATCATGTTCATGAGAGATACATCTGACCTCCCTTACTGGGTCTAACCTTGTGAGGCTACACTCACTGGAGGATACATGCTCATGATTGCCACCAGATATGGGTGGAGTGCTCCTTGGAGGATCTATTTCCATAGGGAAAATAGAACTGTCTCCTCTCCCTCCAGTGCTGTTATATCCATGATTTGATGAGGTGGTGGTGGTGATGGCATGACTACAATGCTTTGAGGTCGCCACTCCCTCTTCACTATAATTGAAGTAGGAGGTCAAGTAGGAGAGCTCACCCTCACCTCAGCCGATGGTGTAGATGAAGAGGATCCCTTGGCTATAGCCGGATCACCAATAGGGCTTTCTTCTCCCCTGATGCTGCCCTCATGGTTTTAGATGGAACTATAGAAGATGGAACCTATACTGGTGATGGTGGACATGAAGTAAAGTGGTGTGATGGAGACAACACCAACTCCCTCTCTGTGTGGGGGCTCCCCTCCTGTGATGGGTAGTACCGGTCAATACAATACTATCAATGTGATTGGCATGGGTTGAGCATCGATGGGGAAATCTCAGGCTGGCGCATATCTTCGTCTCTGTTAGTAATATGACTGACTCGCCTCTCACGATGGATCTTCTCACCTACACCATGAGGAATAACTGATCATAGATCAAACGGGGGTTTGGACTTTGAACTTCCATAATCCATGTACCAGCTGTATTGACATATGACCTCCTCTATCTCGATAGGTGTCTCATAATGAACTAGAGGTGGAGGTGACGTAATCCTCTTGACATCTTCCCCTTCAAAATTGGAAGAGGATGGAACTTTTTTTAGTAAGAAAGGAGAAACTACCACGTGACTCCTCTACTTATGTGAGACAATGTCTCCATCTCCTTGAAATGCACACATGATCTTTGCTTGATCTTGGCTCTATTGCAACTTGGTTTCTGGGTGGAGCAGATGACTCTACCTCAAGGTAGGGAGACTATCCCCAAGCTAGAGATTTCCCCTTGGGAAGCCATTGAGTGGATACAGCCCATATTTGGGCGTTGATGGGGCGATTATTTGAGCTGAGTGCGCTCGTGGGAACTTCTACTGCCTTCCTCTTAGTGAGTGAAACTCATAATCTGAGGGCATTTCAATATTGATGACTGGCATCTGCCTAGTCACCACATCCTTGCTGACAATGGTGAGGGTTGCCCTCTCACAAGTAATCCTAGCGCCCTCAATTCTCAGCCAAAGTGTATCATATGAGCAAAATCATTTTAGGGGAGGCTGGCCCGATCCAATACCAAATCCATCCCAAAAGGGAAGGTGAACACATACTTTTGAGAATCCATTTGCCTTAAACTTGAAAAGCTGAGGAGGCTGAAATTGCAATTTTGAAAAACTCAAATCAAATTTTCTACTTTGGTATTGTCTAACTTTTGAAATTTGATTTAAAGTTTGAACACACTCAATAATTTGAATATGTTAAGTGGCTCTCATTGATTTTAGGAGAGATTTTTGAATAAATTGAAGGAGAGATTTTGAGTTTATTTGATTTTAGAACCCACATTCAACAAATTTGTGTATGTTAAATGGGCTCAAAATATTTTAGAGAGACTTTTGATGCTTCCATTGGTTCATATTTGAATTTGTTTTTATGTTTAGGGACCATTTATTTAAAAAATTTGAGTATGTTAAATAGAGGGTCAATTGATTTTATTTTAGAATTGATTTTTGGATTTACTCATTTAGAAAATTTGGGTATGCTAGATAAGTTGTTTGAAAATAATTTTATTTTTTCTTGTTTTCCCATTATATGTATCATGTGTGAATTTAGAGAGGGAATCTTTACTTAGCAAATTTGTGTATGCTAAATAAAGCCCAAATCTAATTTTTGTTTTGATTTTGAAGATGGGATCTTTACTTAACAAATTTGTGTATGCTAGAGAAAGCCCAAATGTGTTTGATTTTTGTGTTTTAATTTTGAAAATGGGATCTTTAGTTAGCAAATTTGTGTATGCTAAATAAATTCCAAATGTGTTTGATTTTTTTTTTTATTTGACAAAAGGGATCTTCACTTAGCAAATTTGTGTATGCTAAATAAAGTCCAAATGTGTTTGATTTTTGTTTTGATTTTGTGTTATTTTTGAAAGGAGGGATTTCTATTTAACAAACATGGTGTGTTAAATGAATCCAATTTATTTTAAATTTTCTTTTAAAAAATGAAACTCACATTTGACAAATTTAGTTATGTCAAATGGAATTCGAATGTATTTTAATTCTCATAATTTTTGCAAAGTAGATTTCCATTTAACAAATTTGGGTATGTAAAATGGAAGTCAACTTTTATTTTTCAAAGATGAAATCTTTGTGTGTGATTATTGCTTTTTGAAAAGAAGTAAATTCCAACTTAACACATGTGGAATGTGTTGATTGGAGTTTCAAATGGTGTGATTTTATTTGAAAAAAACCTCCATTCAACAAATTTGGGTATGTTGAATGAAGATGCTTAGTTTCAAATTTGTTCTTTTTGGAAAAGGAAAGAAACTTCAACTCCAACATACGTGAGATATATTGAATGGAGTTTCAATTTTATGAAATAATTTTATTTGGAAAAGAGATCTTCATTCAATAAATTTGGGTATATTGAATGAAGACGTTCATTTTTTTTAAAATATGTGCTTTTTTTGAAATGGAAGAAACTCCAACTCTAACATATGTGAGATATATTGAATGGAGTTTCAATTTTATGAAATGATTTTACTTGGAAAAGAGATCTTCATTCAATAAATTTGGGTATATTGAATGAAGAATAAGCTCAAAAGATTTTTAAATTTGTGCTTTTTGAAAGATGATTTTTTTTATTTTAATTTTGAAAAGATCTACATGTAATAATCTTGAAGATTGTTAGATGAGGTTGAGTTATATATATTTTGTGAAATTTTTTGTGCAAGTATTTTATTATGTGAACTTTTTGGAAAGTTCTTTTGAAAAGTGAGATTTTTTATAAAGAATTTATTTTTCTTATTTTTGGAATAAACTTTACCTTACCATAGAGATGGTAAGAAAAGGCCTTCAATCATCTCTTTCGATAAAAAAATATTTTCACTTACATGGAGTGAGGTCCTAAAACTTAAAGGATGTTAGCTAGCTTAGCTTAAGAATGAAATGAGCTAAGTGCCAATGAAAAATAAGGATAGTCTTGGACTCATATAAAATACAAATCCACTATTGATACTTGGAGACAAAGATCATTTACCAAAGATGGAGAGAGGAACACTCCACAGCAGAGTCGCCAAAAAAATCTGTGGTGTTTTATTTGGGATTGAGGATGGATTGTTGGACACCACGTAGATCCGCATATGTACTTATTAAGGTGATCGGGTATGATATTGAGAATTGATGTACTATCTTGAGAGATAGAAATCACCATCCTACAATGGACCTAATCACCTAATAAGGACTTCTAAGGATAATGGGTCTTCGAATGTACCAGAGATCTTTCCTCTACTTTACATGAAAAAGTGAAGTAGGATTTATTTTAAGATGGGTTCATTAAGTTCCCTATGGAGGCAAGCCCCCATAGTTAATTACATCCTAAGGAATGAGATCCTTTAGGAATACACTCATTTAAGGTAAATTATCATTGTCTCCAAAGACTTCAAAGATAGGACTATCAATCAAATGGTTATTTTTAGAAAGTCAAGTGGGGTTGATCAAAAGAAGAGAGTTATTATCGAAACCAAAAGAAGATGAATAGGGGATGCTCATGATACTAAGAAGCCTAGTGAGAATCATAAACTATCCTATGGTTGGGCTTTATATTTTTGAAATTGAGGAGAATTATATGTTTTGAGTTGAATTTTTATTAAAAATCTAGGGTTTACAATTTCACAACACAAGATAGCAAAGATTTCTAAAGGTGAGGATTTATCCTTGTTGCAGGAAATAGTGATATCCTAAATCTAGGAGCTTTGTGAGGGCCAAACCATGGCCTAAATCTAAAGCAAAAATGGGCATATGGTTTATCTCCATAAGAGAGAATAAACCACTCAACTATTGGACTTACTGGGGTGGCAACAACTAACTCCCCTACGATTTTAAATGCATGTAAGAGTCTTATGCTTTGCAAGATAGCTAGGATGTTTATTTAGAAAGGAGAGTCATTAAACTCCTAAGAGACTAAATCATGAAGGCATGAATTAATGACTTAATCTAATCTAATAAGTTTTATTTTGATTTTTGGATATTATTATTTGACACAGGCTATGAGATTTCATTTGTCTAATGCATGAGAGGATTAATTATGGGCTAAAATCAAAAAGAAAGAGGTGTGTTTCCACCATGACTCTTAAAGGTCAAGCCATTTTTTCTAGTAAAGGTGGAAGCCCTCCATTAGCAAGAGTGAAGCAATATGATTTATGCATGATGATGTGAGATATCCAACTAATGTTGCTAAATCTTATTATTATCTTGATTTATGTCCTTGGCTTTAGGTGAGGTTATGAGTTGTTTAATTTAATTTTGAGTTGATTAATTGGATAAAAAATTTATTTTTTCCTAAGAGCCTAATCGCATCCAGGCCATTCAACAACCATCAATTAAGAAACTAGGAAAATTCATCTAATTGCACAATCATAAACCAAACATCAATCAATGTATAAAATTGGTGCAAAAGAATAAAAGGTCAATGTGTTCGGGTTCCACCACATAAACTCGAAAAGGAGAATGGGTAGCCAAGCTCTACCCTTATACAACCTGGATTATAAATGAATAATTACAATTAAAAGGAATTCATGTTATGGGAGTCTTCATTCTTCATTTTGATTTGCTTCTTTTCTTTCTTCCATTTGGCTTGATTGGAGTATGGTTGCTCCAAAGGCATCACATAATACATAATACTTGGTCTTATGACCAATGTTCATCCTAATCCCCCCTAACATTCATTCCAAATCTTAATTGCAAAATTTACATCAAAATGGGAAAGGTAAATCTAACTAAACTTGCAAAACAAAGGTTAGCTAAACATACCACACAACCCAAGAAGTTATATGAATAAGTTGGACTTAGCACCCACATATGGGTAAAGTCCACTCCAATTGGATTATGCTTAGAAATATAAGCAAAAATAAAAGCATTTATATGTTTATTACAATACCCCTTAAACAATCCCCTAAGACATGATTAACAGATAGTATCATCATCTATTCATGCACACCTATCATTCAATCTAAAATATTACATCACAAAATAAAATCAGCATCAAACCATGCCACCATCTTAGAGCTAGAAATGGTGACTTCTAATGTGTGTCATTTAAGTCTTGTGTGGCATGTAAGCTTTAAGGTTGAAATTTTCTAAGTGTGAAAGATTCAATTTAGATGAGGGTTTTAATTTAAGTGGTTTAGTTGATTTATCAATTTTAGTTGGTGATTTGATTTGGTTTGAATGAACACTTAGTGACTAAATGTTATGAAGATAAAGAGAGGAGAACTCACTTTCATCCCTACCATAAAGCATTTCTAAGGTAGATTCAATAATGGATTTTCTTTAGTGAATATTTTATTATGTATTTTTATTAATCCTAAGTTTAAATTTACTTTGCATAGCCCTATTCAACAAGAAAAACCTCTTAGGATTAGTTAGGGTGGATTACCATCACATGGCACACACCCATTCATTTCTTTCCACCATGTATACCATGCATATGAATAATCCTAAGCATAGCTATACATGCAATGTAAATCATAACACACCTTGACAATGAATGCAAAGTGATGTGATTTAAAAATTTGGATATTCCATGAATGCATGTCTTTGTTATGTATAAAAGAGGGACTCTTTTATCCATTAGCTAAATGCATACTCACATGTATAAAAGTTATAAGTGAACACCATTATTTTCTACAGGATAAAACTACTTGGCTACTTAAGCTAAAATTTACCTCGAGATGTCAACATACCACTTTTCTTAAATACATGTAATGTACAGAAAGAACCAAATGGATGAAGAATCATACAAGAGATGTATGTTTGATTTGATTATAAGATTTGCATGTGTAATATGAAGGTCCTTTCTAAGTCTTAATATAGAGATGCATAGGAATAAATTTAAATTGTATTCTTTTCAAATGAATTATACACTTGCAAATCTATGTAAATCCATATTAAGAGAAGGAAAAGAACTTCATAATACACATTTATATCATCACATAAAACTTATAAATATTTAACTATCACTTTATTTATAATTTTTTTATTTATAAGTTTTGAAAAGTAATTTTTTCATTTAATAATGACAATAGCCATTCATATTCTTAATTTTTAACATACAATTTGACATAAAAAGAAATATTTTTTAATTAATTTTAAAAGTGAATACATAATTTTTATATGTAATATTTAGCATGATTGGAAAGAAATAAAGGAATATACATGACTTCAATCACCTAATTAATTCAGGACAATCATAAAGATCATTTAAAATGAATCAAAATTATTTAAGGAGATTATTTGATTTGACTTAGGAAATATGAGAAAGGTTTGCTAATTCTAACACATTCCCCTATGTGTGAATTAATTTAGTTTAACTTCGAACAATTAAGTTGATTTCTTTATATTTTGATTAGATTAAGGTATGAATTAAATCCACTAATTATGCCTTACATACCACTTTAACATAATTAGAAATTATGAATATATGATATGCAATCATGAAAATTAAATCAGCAATGCACCTAAGAAATGAAGGTTAATGCAATTTCACAATTATTGGTTAATTAAGCTAAAGGGTTTAATTAAGTACTTTCATAACCCCTCCTACACATGTAGTTTGATTATAATTTCCTTTAGAATTTTCTTAGGTTATTGAACACCTAAGAATCTACCCAAGAATTAAGTGATTAAGTTCTGGAATGATTTGGTTTTGAGTTTGATTAATTGAATTAATTAATGAAGTGATTAAGCCATTAATTAGCAAATTGATTAAATGTTTTCAAAATGAAATGAACTTAGGGGAATTGGAAAAGAAGTCTAATCTCATTCCTAAGTCCATTCACTATTTATAATGATTAAAAGCAATTAATGAATTTATCACTTTTTATATGTTAATTAATCATTTAATTAAAGAAAGTGATTAGATGAAAATTCCAAATTTCAAACAATAAGTTCAAGAAAATAATGGGAGAGGTCATCCCACTAACCTCAAAGTTTGATTAATTCGAATTAATTAAAGTATTAGCTTTTAATAAATAAATTGAGTTAAAATATTTAAAATTAATTATTTTTAGTTTTATATTATTCATCTTTGAATTATCTTTAAAATGAGTGTTTATTTGTATTTTTTTAGATTTTTTTTATAATTAGTTATGAATTTTAGAAGTTTTAGCATTAAAATCAAATTAATTAAGCCTAATTAACCCCCTAATTTGGGCCACATGGAGGCTACATGGCATGTGTATGGGATTATTTAAGTTATCACATCCATCTTGGGTTATTTAGCACTTTCTATGAGCCATCCATCTATCTGGAAAGATTAATCACCATTTAGGCTAAAATCAGGGGATCTAGAGTGATATAACCATCCATTCTAATCACATAATGGATGGTGTGATCCTTCTCCTTTAAGCGATGAGAAGAACATTTCCTCCCCATTCAATTTAAGGTCTAGCTCGGTGGGATCAAAATGATCCCACTCTTTAGAAAGGATGCACTTCCAGCGGTCAAGATCTGAGGGGTGACAATTTCCTTCAAAAGGACCAAAAAATTTTCCTGGCTATGGTTTTGAGCATTACCTGATTGAGGCTATCACCTGCTTCCAACGAAGGAGGTAGCTTTGTTTTGGATGAAGCCTTTTGAAAGAATTAGGTCTTGATTTGAAGTAGATGGTTTGGTTGATCAAGCTCCTCTTCAATGGAGATTGGCTTTGATCAAAGTGATGCTTCCTATGGCTTGGAGACTTGGAAACAACTTGGTTGAGCTCGACGAAGTCCATTGATGGTGTGTGCAAAGTTAATTTGGTTTTGATGGAGGTGGATAAGATTGATCTCCTGTTTTTAATTAAGCAAATGGGAAATCAAGGAGCAAATTTGGAAAAAACTTGGGGAGCTTATGATCTAGCTCTGTGGAAATGAATGCTTTTGGAGTAGAATGAGCTATATGTCTCCCCTGAGATTCATGATTATTTTGCCATTTTTTATCAATGGAAAGTATTGGAAGCACTATTTAAGCTGCAAAATATCCCATGTGGGTCATTTTAAGTAGTGGAGGGAAGGAGAGTGGGTGTCCATGTGCTAGGTGTGTGCATTTGGAGTTCCAAGTGTTCAATTACCATTAGGGAGGTCAATTTGGCCTTGCCTTGGGTCATTCGACCAAGCTCATTGGGTCATGTTACCACCTCCTTGGTGCCCATATGGACCAATGGAAGGATGTCAAGAGATAAATGACCAAATTCTAAAAATTTGGACATAGATACTGACCTAAGGGCAAAGTGGTCATTTGGCCATAATTTTGATTTGGGTAGATTTAGATTCAAATGGTTGGGTTTCAAGTGATTTAAAGTTCATTTGATTTGATTTGATTTGATTTGATTTTCACTTGGGTCAAATTGAGTTAAGTTGATCAATTTGTCAAATTGGGTCAAATCATGGGTTAGGTCAAGTTTAAATGATCATTTGGAGCCTATGGGTTGGTTCAATTTGGTTTGGTTGGTTTGAGTTCATTTTAGGTCAAATGGGTCAAGTTGACCAATTTGACCCATTTCAATTGGATTAGGTCATGGGTTGGTTTTGCTTGGTTGATCATTGAAATGTATTGCAAACTTTGGTTTCAATAAATTTTGATTTGATTTTAAGTTAGTTTTTGATAAATTGGGCCAGTTGGATCTAATTGATCAATTGAAGCTTTGGTCTAGTTCAACAAGTGATTTGGAATGAATTTGACCCATTGGTTGCAATCAATTTGGCTTATATCAAGATTTGACCTATTTTGACTTTTTAGGTCAATTTGGATCAACTTAGGTCAAGTGGCCAATTAGGCTTGGTTTGGCTCATTGATCGATCATATTCAATCATTGATGGATTTAGTTTAGATTTCAATCAATTTAACATAGTGAATTTTGGCTTATTTTTCATTTGGGCTAAGTGTGACTTGGTTTGACCTAATTTGAGTGATTGATCATAGGATGATTGTTGCTCTGTGAAATTTAGATGGGCTTAGTTTAATAATTTGGGTTGGATTAGAATTTGGCTCAAAAAGGTTCTTTAGGTCACTTTGGGTCAAGTGAGCCTAAAAGGGTTAATTGGCTTGATCAAGGCTTAATTTAAGTTTGGTTGAACTCACATGGACTTATGATATATAAATCCAATTGTGATTTGGAGTCAAATGGGTTTTGGTTCATTTGATAATTTCAAGTTAAAGGTGAACATGGGTTTGACTTGGGTTAGTTTGATTTTGGTTTTTATGATTGTAGTTTATGTTTTAGCATGTAATTAAATGATTGTTTGAAGAAATCCAAGGGTTTGATTGATAATGGATTGGCTAAGTTCAAGTTGTCTTGAAAGAGTATAAGATTTTGGTTTAACTTAAGTTTAGTTTTATTTTGAATTTATACTTCATTTATATTTGTAAATATAAATGAGAATATAAATGTTATGAGAAAATCTTTTGATTTTGGAGTGATTTGGATTTAGTTTGAGCTAAGTTCAAAGATTTCTTGAAAAGATAAATTTGATTTAGTTGATTTGGATTAGTTTTTGATTTTATTTATTTGAATTTATATTTCATTTATTTGTGAATATAAATGAGAATATAAATGGTTATGAGAAAACCATTTGAGTTTGGATTTGGGGTTTGGTTTGAGTTAAATACATTAAATCAAATGGCTTAGGAAAGATTTTATTTGAATTCAATCATAATCATTTTATTTAGTGATTCTTAAATTTGATTTTTTTGATTTATGATTTGAGGTGTCAATTTAGTTATGATTTAAAATCATTGAGTTGAAATTGATTTATTATTTGAGAAA
Organism: Cymbidium sinense; assembly: GCA_021442155.1. Taxonomy (NCBI): domain Eukaryota; kingdom Viridiplantae; phylum Streptophyta; class Magnoliopsida; order Asparagales; family Orchidaceae; genus Cymbidium; species Cymbidium sinense. Next base: position 146,349,114 of record CM038221.1, read on the forward strand.
ATCATTGAGTTATTGATTTGAGATTTGATTTGGATTAGTTTGAGAAGCATTAATCAAGCTATGATAGGCAAATCTTTAAATACTCTAGGTATAACCTATTCTTATAGCTAACTCTTCTAAGTTTTTATGGTTAGTTTAAGTGTTCACCTAATCACTAGAAGTGTCTTAAAACTAAGGAACTCTTAGTGTCTAGAGGAGTCCTATGTCTAAGATGAAGAAGTTGAAATCTCACTCCAACAGTGAGGTCAAAAAATATGTAATATTCCATTCATTAAAAGGAATTGACTAATTAATTTTCTTTAGATGTGACTTAAGATAGGGATAAGAGAGAGTAACCCTCTCTTTTTTTTTCTCTTTATAACACAAATTTTTTTTCAGTTAAATGAAATAAAACACTAAGTAAAATTACAAATCAATTAAACCATAAGTGAAACTACCCTTTATAAATCATCTTAGAGAAAGACAACTCCTAGTTAGAATATACCACATAAGCCTTACACACTTAAATTAAGTCCACTTCTAACTTTATATTAGGTGTATTTTGATGTATTTATTTTGTGATGTATTGTTATAGACTAGATGTTAGGGTTTATGCCTTATAGATTGGATGTTAGGCTGTGATTAGCCTAATCATATTTTCTACATGAGATTTTGCTTAAGGGGCACATAAAATAAATATAAATTCTCTCTTTTGCAAGCTACTTAACTCCTAAGCATAATCTAAATTAGACAGAGAAAGTTACCCATTTAAGTCCAAATTATACATATTTTGCTTGATTGTATTAGCTAACACTTATTTTGCATATAGTTAGATTTACTTTTCCATTCTTTTTAGTGTAATTGTGCATTAATTTGGTTAGATGTTATGGGGTTAGATGAACATTGGCTAAAGGTTTAATCACATGCCATGTGATACTAGAAACCTACTAAATCTGAAGCAAATCAAATGAAAAAATGGAGGGGCATCTTGAAGACCCCACACTTATCATATAATTTGTAATTATTCTTTCATATACTATGATAAATAAGGTAGCTAATTTTTTTTTCTTTAGTTTCAATTAATTAGATGTTATTCTCTTATATGTTGGGTTTATAAATTGTTTGATGATTTATTTATTTGTGCAATGAAATGGCATGTATTTTCCTAGTTTTTTCATGTATGATGATTTAATGCGCCTAGATCAGAGCTCTTAAAAAATAAACTTTTTACCCCAATCACAACTCATAATCTAGTTTTCTAAACAACTCTAACCTCATTTAAAGCCTAGGTGTTAAATCAATATAATTAAAAGATTTAACAACCTCTTAGCTAAATGTTGTATGTGTAACATCATGCATATCATTTTATTTCACTCTTGCTAAGAGAGAGTTTCCATCCTTGCACGATAGGGAAAGACTTGAACTTTGAGGGTCTCCCTTATGGTGAAAAATACCTCTTTCCCTCTGATTTAGCCAATAATCTTATTTCATCATACTTTTAGACATATAAAATCTTATAGCTTTTGTCAAATTAAGAGTCCAAAATTTGATAAAATTTGCATTAGACTAAGTCATTATTCATTATAATTAGTCTCTTATGGGTTTAAAACTTTAATTTTTCTAAATAATAGCAATATCTTGCAATACATATGACTTGACCACATGGTTTTAAAATATATAGGAGTTTTTTTCCACTCCAAGCTTATTAAATTAATGATGGTTGACCCTCTCTTGTGGATGTAAACAATATACCCATTTTCTCCTTAGATTTAGGATGTGCTTTATCCCTCGCTAAAGTTCCCTAGATTTAGGATCTGAGGTTATTATTTTCCCTCAGGCTAAAAGCATAAATCATCACCTCTTAGTCATTCCCATAATCTTATATTGTGGAATCATAGTCTAACTTTCTAATAAAATTTCAACACCTATAATTCTCTTCAATTTCAAATATATAAAGCAACCATAAGATAGTTTGATGCTCATTTGTTTTCAGTATCATGAGCATCCCTACTCTCCTTTGGTTTCAATAATAAGTCTCTCCCATCCCATGATTTTCCAAAAGTCAATTTATTAATAGTATATTTAAAATCTTTAGAGACAACAATTATTTAATGGTATTCCTGGAACTCACCTTCCTTAGATGTATATATAGCTTACTTTAGAACTTGGTTTAAATAAACCCACTTCATCCATGTAAAGGAAAAATCTAAATATTCAAGACCCATCATGCTTTAGAGTTCTTATTAGGTGATTAGTCCATCATTGGTAGTGATTTCTCTTTTTGAGATAGTGCACTATTCTTTGATGAATCATATACCTCGGATCTTTTGGTCTTTATACACATATATAATCAAAAATAAACTCCTTAATACCTTAAAAAATTTGTTATGGATGTGAAATGTTTAATGATTAATATATTTCTATTATTTTGCAATTATGATGTATTGTCATAATTATGTGAATTTTAAAGATCACACTTCTTCCTCATTAAAACTCAACATGTGCCTTTATCCATCCATTTGACCAACATATCTTCGATTAATGAGTGAATATTTAAATGAGATAAATTCTTCAAGATGCACTAAATATAGAACTAGATGATAGCATGATGTCACAATAAGACAAAGGTGAAGCAAACAATAAAAAAAATTATTTAAAAGATATTTCAATGTTTGATTCTTGAGCTTTTCAGTTATGGCATCAAGACAACAACTTCAATTTGGGTCTTTGAGGATCCCTTTACTTTGTACATTATCCACCTTAAAAACTGATAAGAATAAAGTTAGATATTCACTCTCAATTGACTATTAGAAATATAAGTCTTGTGAAGAAGAAATTAGATAAAATTAAAATCCTTGGTAGTTCAAAAACTGGTTGAATGAATAATCTTAAATGAGCTAAGAGTCCTACTTTTTTTAAACTAGATCTATATCTCAATTTTTGCACCCAAAGAGGTGGTGAATTGAGTGATATTAAAATTTTAAAACTTAAATCTTAGATTTTAATTTTTAGTAGAAAATTAATTTTGATTTTATTTAAGACAGATACAATTCTTAATGCAAAAAAAAAAATAGTAAAGTAAAAGAGACACAAATTTTTTCGTGGTTTAGACTCAAAATCGCCTACATCCACTAGCCACGCTAAGAATCCACTAAATTCAAAAATAGCTTATAAATAGTACTCTTCCTCTTGGGGTGAGTACAATAATAATATGTACTCTCCTACAAGTAGTACAACCCCAAAATAAATTTTACAGACAAAAGAAAAATATAAAATAATAAATTTTGATAAAATAAATCTCTCACAAATATACCAATTCAATGATCTCACAACTTATAAATGATCACTTACAACTTAAAATTTTGGCAAGATAATATGCTCACTTAATATTGAAATAAATATCTTAAAGTGATTGACTAAGATGTTTAAAATGATTTCAAAATAATTTCACAATATTCTTTTTACAATAAAATAAATTTCAGCAAGGAATAATTTATTTTATTTTACCAAAAAGATTCTTTCAATTAATGCTAATGATTACAAGTACTTAAATAAAATGAGTATATGATAGATCTAAGTATGCTAGTAAGCTTTTAATTAAAAGAGAGATCTAAAAATATAAAAATAATTTAGCACAATAATTCATTTTAAATGCTTAAAAATATACTTCTAAAATAGATCTAAGAATAAATGATCTTTCAAAATAAGACTAATGAAGAAATATTTCAAGAAACCAAAATAAATTTGTAGGAAGTTAAAATTTTCAACAAGTTGAAATAGATCCTACAAACTATCACTAGAGTTAATCAAAAAATGATTGAGAAACTTTGATGTGAAAAATAATGTCCAAAGACTAATCCACCTAAAAAGTATAAATTGGAAAGAATAAATAGATGGTGAAAATAGCATGAACAACTAAAGAGGATTCAAGAAAATCAAACTCTAGTAATTTGAAAGGCTTGCTTAGTTGAAGATGTTGAAGCTTCCAAACCAAGGATTTGATCTTGCAATATTTGGAGAACACTTGGAAGAAAAATCTAAAATTTTTCTCTTAGATTTGCTGGAGGATTTTGAATTTTGAATGAGGAATGCTTTCATGAAGAGAATGAGGCTATTTATAGGCAAGAAGATCATATTTTAAAAAATATATACAAACCTCATGTTATCATCTAATAATTTAATATTCAATAAAATATAATTTTATATTAAATAAATATTAAATTTAAGCAAAAAATTTGGCTATTCACATGGGTAAGTCAAAAGTAATCCCTTAATATATTCAAAGCATGTAAACATGCATTCATTATAAAAATCAGCTAATGTTTAGAAAATCATAATAAATTCAATTTTAATCAAAGTGGGTCATGTAACCTCTTAAATTAAGGAAAAAAAATCCAGGAATGGATTGGATGAAATCAGATATGAATTCTTTGATTAGAGAATGACTTTGGCTAAAATACAAAAATTCTATATATTTTTGTTAATTTTGACATGTGACATTTAAAAATTATGATATAATTTATATATAATCATAAATATATTAGTTATCTTATAACCAGCAAATTAAATTAAAATACTTAATTATATTAAATAAATAAAATAATTATACTTAATAGTTTTTATCATTTATTATTTTGACAATCAATTTTATGTATGAAACATATAATTGAATGTTACTTAAATAAAGATTTATATAAATTAACCTCATTAAAATAATATGTTAAGATTGATTCATGCCAATGAACTCATATGAATAGTCATATAATCCAAAATATTATATCTTGAGCTTCACATTATCCTTTTCATTCTTCTACTCTTGTAATTTCCTCTAATGTATTAGATATGTAATTAGCAATTGATATATCTGAAACACATAAAAATATTTATTAGAACATCCAAGAATTTGTTTGTTATCATCAAAATTAACCAAATTGAACATGATGCTAATTAATGCAACAATCTCCCCCTTTTTGATGATGGAAAACTAATGTTGGGTATTGATTTTGATGAAGGTGCAAATTGACCTTTTATCATAGTTTTTGAAAAAAAAAATTCTCTTAAAAAAAATTTATGCATAAGATATGAATAATGTTGCTCCCCCTAAATGTATGCATGAAATAGACTTAATATTAACCAACATTTTACCAACATTTTACTCTTCTCCCCCTTTTGACAACATCAAAAAGTAAGAACAAACTACATATAATTTTAAATATTTGGATCTAACATTCCAAGCATGCATCTTAAAGTACAAAAACGTTCTTCTGGTAAGGGTTTTGTAAAATACCTGCAATTTGTATATCATAATGAAATTAATATTAACATGACCTTTCAAAATATGATCCCAATAAAATGATGTCTAATTTCTATATGCTTGGCATTGAGTCGGATAGGATTTTTAGTCAAACTAATAGCAAGTATTGTCATTGAACTAGAATGTGATCTTGCTTAATACCAAAATCTTCTAATTGTTGCTTTAACCAAAGGACGAGTAACACAACTACCTAGCTATGTACTAGCCTCGGTGGATAAAGCTACTAATTTTGTTTCCTAGATGAAGATACAAGTGATGATCCTAAAATGACATGTGCCGATGTGATTTTTTTATCTACTTTTACATCCGCAAAATTAGCATCGAATAAGCAACAAAAGCACATGATAAAAAATTTTAGGATACCATAAACCAAACTGCCTATCAAATCGAAAGATACGCTTACTATTAAATAAGATTCTTTGGTTGGCTAAAAATGAGCACAAACAAATAACAAACATAATATTAGCCTACTACGCAAGGTATAAAAGTGAACCTATCATACTCTATAAAGTTTTTGATCAGATTTTCCTAATTCATCTAAATCCAATTTTATAGATGGTTTCATAGGAGTTTTACTAGATTTAAATCTTTTCATGTCAAACCTCTCAAGCAATTCATTTGTATACTTAGGTTGATAAATGAATGTGCCATTTTCTTATTGCTTCACTTGAAGACCTAAGAAAAAATTAAGTTCTCCCATCATACTCATTTCAAACTCTTTAGACATCAAAGATGAGAACTCATGGCAAAGATTCATTTGTACTTCCAAATAATATATCATCTATATACACTTGTACCATAATCAAATCATCATCTATGCTCTTAAGGAATAAGGTGGTATCTACTCTACCCTTTCTAAATCCATGATCTATCAAAAAATTAACCTATCATACCAAGAACGAAGAGCCTGTTTTAAACCATATAAAGCTTTTTTTAATTTATACACATAATCTGGACAATCAAGGCTCTCAAATCTAGGTGGTTAGCTACAAATACATTTTGGTCAATAAATCCATTCAAAATGCACTTTTGACATCCATTTGAAAAGTTTAAAATTTTAAAATAAGCATAAGCAAGGAGTAACGATAGCTTCTAGTCTTCTATGGGTGCAAAAGATTCTTCAAAATATATACCTTCAACTTGTGTACCCTTGTGCTAACTAGCTTTATTTCTAATACAATCTAAATCATCTAGCTTATTCCTAAAGATCCATTTTGTTCCAATGACATTTTGATCTTGGGGTCTTGGGACTAATTCTCAAACATTACAAATTGATTCAACTCCTCTTCCATAGCAATAATCCAAAAATTATCATTTAATGCTTCTTCTAAATTTTTAGGTTCAACCTCAGATAAAAATGTTGAATGATCTACAACCTCTCTACTATGTCTTCTGATCATAACTCCTTTTGAAGGATCTCCTATAATTAGTTCCTTTGGATGATTTTTATTATATTTCCATTCTTTAGGCAATGAATCATCCAAATTATCTTCTAAAGATATTTTCTTAAAATTATCAATCTCTTCATCAATCACTTCATTTCTAATAGGATCAATTAAATTTTCATCAAAATAATATGTAATTCTTCTACAATCATTTTCTCTTATTGAAAACTCTATAAGCTTTCTTAGAAAGAGAGTATCCTAAGAAAATACCATCATCGATTGTAATCAAACTTACCTAAATGATCTTTTCCATTATTCAAAATAAAGCATTTACATCCAAATACATGAAAGTGTTCAATCTTAGGCTTCTTTCCAAAACAATTTATAGGGTGTCTTCTTCAAAATTGGTCTAAAATAGATCCTATTCATCACATAACATATAGTATTTCTTACGCTAAAATATTTTGGCAATTTATACTCATCAAGCATAGATCTACTTAATTCAATTAATATTCTATTTTTCTCTCTATTACTCTATTTTGTTGGGGAGTTCTAGGTGCAAAAAATTATGTCTAATCCCATGTTCATCACAATAATCCTCAAATAATTTATTTTCAAATTCACCACTATGATCAGTTTGAACCTAATTAATCAAAAGGCCTTGTTCTCTTTGAATATATTTAGAAAACTTTCTAAACTCACCAAAAACATCATCCTTGTAAGTTACAAATAAAACTCAAGTATATCTAGAGAAATCATCAACAATCACAAAACCATAATTTTTTCACCTAAGTGGTGCTAATAGGACCAAATAAATCCATGTGCAATAATTCTAGAGGTCTAGAAGTAGAAACAATATTTTTACTTTTAAATGAGCTTCTAGAATGCTTACCATGAATACATCACAAACATAGTTTGAATGAAAATTTAATTTAGGCAATCCAACTACTAAATCAAGTTTGGAAATTTTATTAAGTGTGTGCATGTTAATATGACATAGTCTCCTATGCCATAACCATATATCATCATGAGTGCCTTTAAAATAATGTAAATTCAAATTCACATCATGAAAGCTATCTAAATCAATGACATAAATATTTTTATATCTTTGTCCTACTAACAAAACATTTTTATTATTTTTTATAATGCAACATGATGCATGGAATACTGCATTCAAACCTTTATCACATAATTGACTAATAGAAATTAAATTATGTTTTAATCCTTCTACTAGAAAAACTTTATCTAAAGTGATAGAATTCTTACAAATAGAACCAATGCCAATGATCTTTTTTGTATTATCTCCATATGTACCAAATCCTCCATCACTTGATTCTAAAGTTGTGAATTTATCTTTATCTCTCATATGTCTTGAACATCCACTATCCAAGTACCACATGCCTTCTTTGATTTTGCTTTGAAGGCATTCCTACAAAAGAAACTCACATGTTAACTTTTGGAACCCAAACATGTTTGGGTCCACATTCTACATTTGAAGCAAGATATCTAGCATGTGTGGTTTGTGTAGTGCTTGTACCTTTTGGTACCCATACATAAGATGATTGCTTAGTGTTTTGTAATTTATGTGCATAACAATCAAATGAAATATGCCCTTTTATATCATAATAGTTGCACCAAACATTAGTGTTTGCATATGACTTAGCATGATAATTATAAGTATATGAGTGGGATGTGTATGATGCAAATAATTTCTATTAAATATTTTTCTTGATGAAGCATTATAATGAATTTGTGATTTCAAACATAATTCTAATCTTGCTTTTAACAAGATATTCTCTCTTTCAAGTTTACATATAAGTAAGGAACAATTTAATAAAGAAGTATTTTTACTTTTTAAATTATCACATTCATTTTTTAAATCACAAAAATGCATATCTAAATTTTTATGTTCTTTTCTAAGGTTTTGTATTTTATTTTAATTTTTATATTCAATAACTAAATCATTAAAGCATCATCTAATTCATCATAAGATATATCATTACATACCTCTTGAGAATCTAAGTCGATTCTCCATTTATCATAAGACATATCTTGACCTCTTCATCGGATGAGCAAGTACTTGATTCATTTGAATCTGGATTGGCCTATAAAGTCATCTTCTTCTTCTTATGGTACTTTTTCTCCTTCATATTTTTTCTTCTTTTCACATCAATCTCTTTCTTCTTTGATTCAGCAAGTTCTGGACAATCACCTCTTTTGTGTCCAGGCTTTTTACAATGGTAGCAAATGATCCCCTCACTTGTAGGAAATTTTTTAGTTTGAAAATTTATAGTTTTTAGAATTTTTATACCCTTGATTCTTCTTCCTGGATAGCATGACCACCTCATCACTATCACCATCTGAGCTTGAGGTGTTATGCTCATCATCATCATGTAATGCAATGGCTTTTCCTTTCTCCTTCTCCCTTTTTTATTGAGTTATCCATCTTATCCCTTTGAGCAATAACCTATTCATGTGCTATCAAAGAACCCAAAGCTGATCAAGTGGATAAGTAGATAAATCCTTAGCTTTACTAATAGCTGTTACTTTAGCTTCCCATTCTTTTGGAAGACATCAAAGAATCTTATAGACTAAGTCTTGATTCCTATATGTTTTCCAAGAGAATGTAATGTGTTAATTATTTTCATGAATCTAGTATATATCAAAAATAGATTTAGAAGGAGACATATGAAACAACTCATATTCATGAACAAGTCTATTTATGTGAGCATCTCTACCTTCACTAGTTCCTTCATAAGTTATAATGAGTTTATCCCATATTTCTTTTGCTGTACTTAACATAGAAATTTTATGTAATCATCAGTAATAAAGCACAATGTAAAGTATTACAAGCAGCATTTAATTCATCAAGTTCTCTTTTTTATACCATTCCTCAAAAGGTTTTTCTACTTTAATTCCATTTACTTCTACCGTGGGTGTATGATATTGATGTGTCAACATATACCATGCGTGCATCTTAAAATATAATAATTCTATTTTTCCAATAATCAAATGGTACACTATCTAAAGTGGAGGTCTATGAGTGGATTGTCCCTCGGTGAACCCTTTGGGAAACCTTGTGCCATAGTGAAAAGATCTACTCTTGGATGTTAAGCCAATAAAAGAGCTCTTAATAAAAAAGTCACTATGCACCCAAAGGTGAATTGTGATATTAAAATTTTAAAACTTAAATCTTAGATTTTAATTTTAGTAGAAAATTATTTTGATTTTATAATGAGATACAATTCTTAATGCGCAAAATAAAAATGATAAAGTAAAGAGAGACAATAGGCACACAATTTTTTTAGTGGTTGGCCAAACCCCAAAAAAGCTACGTCCTTCAACCCGCTATGAATCCACTAAATGCAAAATAGCTTACAAATAGTACTCTCTATAGAGAGTACAACCCCTACAATAATATGTACTCTCCTAGAAAGGGGCGAGTACAACCCCAAAATAAATTTTACAGCACCAAAAGAAAAAAATACAAAATAATAAATTTTGATAAAATAAATCTCTCATAAATATACCAAGATGCCCAATGATCTCACAACTTATAAATGATCACTTACAACTTAAAAATTTTGGCAAGATAATATGCTCACTTAATATTGAAATAAATATCTTAAAGTGATCTTACTAAAATGTTTAAAATGATTTCAAAATAATTTCATAATATTCTTTTACACAATAAAATAAATTTCAGCAAGAATAATTTATTTTATTTTACCAAAAGATTCTTTCAATTAATGCTAATGATCATAAATACTTAAATAAAATGAGTATATGATAGATCTAAGTATGCTAGTAAGCTTTTAATTAAAAAGAGATCTAGTAAATATGAAAATAATTTCAGCACAATAATTTATTTTTAAAATGCTTAAAATATACTTCTAAAATAGATCTAAGAATAAATGATCTTTCAAAATAAGACTAATAAATAAATATTTCAAGAAACCAAAATAAATTTGGAGGAAGTTAAAATTTTTAGCAAGTTGAAATAGATCCTACAAACTATCACAAGAGTTTATCACAAATAAATGATTGAGAAACTTTGATGTGAAAAATAATGTCCAAGACTAATCCACCAAAAGTATAAATTGGAAAGAATAAATAGATGGTGAAAATAGCATGAACAACTAAAAGGATTAAAATCAAGAAAACAAACTCAAGTAATTTGAGAAAGGCTTGCTTAGTTGAAGATGTTGAAGCTTCCAAACCAAGGATTTGATCTTGCAATATTTGGAGAACACTTGGAAGAAAATCTAAGAATTTTCTCTTAGATTTGCTGGAGGATTTTGAATTTTGAATGAGGAATGCTTTCATGAAGAGAATGAGGGCTATTTATAGGCAAGAAGATCATATTTTAAAAATATATCATTCAAACCTCATGTTATCATCTAATAATTTAATATTCAATAAAAATATAATTTATATTAAATAAATATTAAATTTAACCAAAATTTGGCTATTCACATGGGTAAGTCAAAATAATCAAATATGGCTCTTAATATATTCAAAGCATGTAGCATGCATTCATTATAAAAATCAGCTAATGTTTGGAAAATCATAATAAATTCAATTTTAATTAAAAGTGGGTCATGTAACCTCTTAAATTAAAGGAAAAAATCCAAGGAATCCGTTGGAGATGAAATCAGATATGAATTCTTTGATTAGAAAATGACTTTGGCTAAAATACAAAATTTTATATATTTTGTTAATTTTGACATATGACATTTAAAATTATGATATAATTTATATATAATCATAAATATGTTAGTTATCTTATAAAGCAAATTAAATTAAAATACTTAATTATATTAAGTAAATAAAATAATTATACTTAATAGTTTTTTTATTTTATTACTTTGAAAATTTTAATGCTATGTATGAAACATATAATTGAATGTTAATTAAATAAAGATTTATATAAATTAACCTCATTAAAATAATATGTTAAGTTGTGAGCAAATTGATTCATGCCAATGAACTCATATGAATAGTCATATAACCCAAAATATTGTATCTTGAGCTTCACATTATCCTTTTCATTCTTCTACTCTTGCAATTTCCTCTAATATATTAGATATGTAATTAGCAATGGAAATATCTGAAACATATAAAAATATTCATTAGAACATCCAAGCATTTGTTTGTTATCATCAAAATTAATCGAATTGAACATGAGGCTAATTAAGCCAACATCTCCCATTTTAAATAAGATATATTGGGAGGTTGAATGAGTTTAAATATTACTTTCAAGTTCACGGGCATATAATGAGCTATATCGAAGAAAATCCATACTAGACTGATATATATAGTGAAAATCTCTACTTTAAAGCACTAAAGGATATCAAAATAATGGTAATTATTTAAACATAGAAGAATTAAGAAGATGCAATTATAAATTATATGAGAGTTGGAAAATCAAGGAAGAAGACAATTTTTTAGGCCACAAAAAGATATTGAAGAATCTCATGAGTTGAGGGCTTAAAATGGAGATCCCTAAGGTTTAGAATAGATCAAACACTATAATACAATCCTTGCAAGTTACTATATGATTCTCAATAAATCAGAGAACAAATAACACTCACCCAAAGACTAATCTCAAAATAGTGTCTCAAATATTTAAATATGTCTAATTTAATCTTAAAGTATCACATTTCTCTAATTTAATCTCACAATATGCATAATTATCCAAATTAATTCTTCAAGTGCTAAATTGAGATCAATTTTATATCACTGTTTTTACATGAGATATCATTTTGGTCAATTTATATGATCAAAGATTAAATTGGAAAATATGATCGAACTAAATTAATCGTAAATAATGAGAGGACCATCTTGAGATTAGTCTATTAGAGCATTACACTAAGCAAACATTGATCTACAATTTAATGAAGAGCTCAATAATGTTGGAGACATCTTTTAATAAACTAATAGGACTCTTATTTATGCACCCTTGGATGGTATAAACTTCTTCAAAAAATACTATTGTAACAACCTCAAATTGTAATACCAATTGATAATTATGATATAACCTAAAGGTGAGTTGAGTTATTAGAAACTTTTTGGATTTCAAAACATCCAAATGTGTGACTAAGAATGACAAATTAAATACAACTAGTAACAAGAAAGATAGTCTATAAAATACAAAATTAGGCAAAGAACACAATAATATTTATATAAATGGGAAATCAATATATTATAGCTATAGTTAATTACATTCACTTAAGAATCCACTATTAATCACTTATTTACTCTCCAGTTGACAAATAAGTCATCAAACACTCCCTTCTCATTATACAAAGGGTGAGGATAACCCTTCTACAAACTCCTTCCTAAGGTGGTCTCTCATCAACTCTTAAAATCAGGACTTGTCAAATATAATGAACAAACTTAAAGGCATAAATATAAATATTAAGAAAAATTGCAAGAGTTAGCACTCATCAGTATTATGGGATCAAATGTTAAGCAAGGTAACATTTTAGAAAAAAACTTACTAAAATAACAAAATCATAAACATGGCTATAAACAAACATGATTATAAACATACATGCACACATGGCACACACTCACTCTACACACAAATAGATCATGCGTTTACCTTACTTTACACACACACACACACATGTAACAATTAATATATATATATATATATATATATATATATATGTATATATATATATATATATATATATATATATATATATATATATATATATATATATATATATATATGTTCAACAAGCATTTCAAGTGAAAAGAAAGCAGCATGGCATAACGCAACACATGGTCTTTTCCGAAGAAATATAATAGAAAAATCATAAAAATTCTTGCCCCAAATACATTGTTGAGATGAATCATTCAAAACTCTTTCAAACAAAAACAAAAAAACAAAAAAAAAAACACTCAAAGTTAATTTTTATCAATAAAGATAAAATCTAAATAATATTTTGGGAAATGTAGCATTACTTATTCAGGAAATTGGTTGACAAAAAAATTCAACCGATCTAACTAAAAAAACCTTTGCTAACTGAATTTGTAAAATAAATTTGTATAGTTTATCATATATAGGGTTATCAAATCAAGTTGTTGGATTAGGTTTTAGTTTAACTCAAAGTTAAACATGAATATACTTAACTCAAATTTGACTTAAAAGCATTGACTTGAGCATGGCTAACTTAAGCTTGACTTTTCAATTTAACCTAACCCATTTATTTAATGAATCATATAAATTTTTAGGTAAACATGAATCAATTAGCTCACTGATCTATCTCTAATATGAATAAATCTGGTCTATAATTTTAACTCAAACCCAATCTAGAATTTCAATTGTCATTTTTTATGCATCCCTAATCTCATGATTGATTTTATCCTATAACTTAAAATCCAACTCTTTCACAATATAATCTAATATAGATATAAATTAGAACGCAATCAATACATCTTGATTTGATGCTAACTTAGCTAGAAGATATGTTACAAAAATAATAAATTTTGCTAATGTATCGTTTAATGGATGAAATTATAAAGTAATATTATTAAAACTCTATAATTACTCTTCAAACTCTCTTGAATATAGGAATTATAAAATCATAATTTTTATCTATTAACAACAAAGTTAACTTTAAGGCCAGTTCCCAATGCTAATTATATAATTTGATATATAAAATTGTTAATTTAAGTTTGAAGATATAGTTGATTCTGAATTAAAATTTATTCAAATTTGATCTTTTTATTTTATGTGTTATATTTTGATCTGAATCTAACTTGATTTAAACATGCTTAACTCAAACTCGATTTATCTAGCTTATATATTATGTGGTGGGTCATATAATTTTTTTTTAATTACCCAGATACAATTTTTATCTTAATTTGACAAAATTAACTTATTTCAAATCTATTTAATTTGAACTCAAAATAATTAATAGTCATATTCAGATTAATTCTGAATTATTTTGGCTAATTTAAATAATGATTTGATAAGTCTTTTAATTTGAATATGATTAGTTAGTTAGATTCAAACCAAATGATCAGGCAATATTATTTTTTTGAAATATATATATATATATATATATCACATAATTTTTTTATGCATTTATATATTTAACACTCAAAAATAAACATTTATTTATCTAATATTTTTTTTTATATATATTTGAAGAGGTGTATTTTAAGTAAAGGCATTTTGATAAAAGTATAGTTAATTTTATTTATTTATTTTAATAAAATATTAAAACAATAATTTAAATGTACTGCACCGACATTTAGTACCTCCCTGAATAAATCCTCGATGGATCTCCCAGTCTCCATTCAGGCATACCTACACAATATTAATTATACTTCTTAGATTTCAGGACACAAACTAATTTTGATCCAAAAAATTAGAATTAAAAGTAGTATATGTGCGTGTTTGTGAAACTTATATTTATCTGTGGGATACTTGATGGAAGAGTATTTCTTAAAAAATCATATCCATCTCTTATTTTCTGTTGCAGATTTTCTTTCCCTCAATTGTGGTTTACCTGTACTAAGATTGTTAATTAATCATTTAATTAGCAACAGGGAGGAAGCATATGGCCTCAAAAAAAAAACATATGAAGTTTAATTGTTACAATGGCTAAGTTTACAATGGTTTAAGTTTTCAGTAGGGGGACATGGCTTGCTGGACGAAAGGAGGAATAAGCGAAAATAAAGCAAGAGCAAATCAATGCGCGAGAGTAAACAAATCACGTCCATTATACTTGTACATAGAAATACTTGACATCAGTTCCAATACAATGGCTTCAAATACTTGTCCACCGAAGTTAAAGGAACATTATAAGAAAAAAACATTTTATTTATTTATCAAAGATATAGCAAGAAGAAAATCACATGCATTCATGGAACAATCTCATCTTAGCAGCCTCTATATCCACCTCCCCCATACCCATATCCCCACCTATTTTCTCCACCATAGCCACCTCTGCCTCCACCACCTCCTCCATTGCCTCTCCAACCACCTCCGCCACTGCCACCATTGTTACCCGAGAAAATTTTTAATTTAAGTATATTATAAAACTTAATTAACAGATTAAGAATCGGTAAAAAAAATTTAAATATAGGTCTGATTAATAAATTGCGTGGCCCTAGCCGAGGTGGCTGTCATTATCTGATTTATGAGTCGCGATGTCGATTCATTAGCTAAGTAACAGTCATGATTATCAGGCTTAAGTATAATCCCTTAAGTAGGCGACTTTCTTGCTCAATTTTAAAAAATAAGATGTCTTTTACGATATGATGTAACAGATGTAACATGTCTATATAATATAGGTGAACAAATGATACCAGAAAAATGGGATCAAACAAATACAAATGTACTAAGAATCAAACGATACAAAAAAATTTCATCCATAAGCCAAAAATAAACTCAAGATGCGATAAAAGTGAACAAAAAATATCCAAAGAATTATACAAAGTACACCTCTAAACACTATCGCCGACGACGCCGCATAGCTATCGCAGCATTACCTGGAGTATAGTCAAAGCCGAACGGACGATCGCAAGATGAGCTCGCTCGCATCATCTCGATCCAATGTCCGCCATGAGTCTCAGATACCCAATCATGACGTCGCGACCGCCCATATGGTACGGAGACTGCTCTCGAAAAGAAGATGGTCCTGATCAAGATAGTGGATGGCCCGCGCTTCATGTTCGTGGCATATATCCTCGTGACATATGCTCGCAATGACGCCTCACTCGTAGTCTCGACA
The DNA here is from genome assembly GCA_021442155.1 of Cymbidium sinense. Lineage (NCBI taxonomy): Eukaryota > Viridiplantae > Streptophyta > Magnoliopsida > Asparagales > Orchidaceae > Cymbidium > Cymbidium sinense. Next base: position 146,365,547 of record CM038221.1, read on the forward strand.
TGTGTCACCAAGCTCAGATCCTACATCATATGCTCGTACTTATTGATGGCGAACTGATAGTCGACGTCATTTGAACGTCCAAAGAAAGGCCAAAAAAGATCCTCCGTCGCCAAAATATGCTCCGCTTACAGTAAAACAGTTTAAAATGTTACTACGTAAATATGTGAAAATAATAACTAAGAAAATATGCAAATTATGAGTTATCTTAACATATGCTCGCGGGTGCTCTAAGACGCCATCAGGGTCAAGCGCCTTCAAAGAAGTACAACGATGCCCATGACCTAAACCAGATCATGTACTATCGTAGGGACTAGCGCCGTAAGTATCGCACCACAAGAACGTGATCTCTCCTCCACAGCGATCGCCGATGGTACTGCACCCAGTCTATATCTGCTTTCCCTCTGCCATCGACTCTAATGAAACTGAGTCCATCGCTACAATATGGCAAGTGACCAAACCGACGAAGGACTGTGAAGGTGCCACTCCACCCTCTTCCAACTAATCGCTGGAACTCGTGCTAACCGATGTCCTCACCGCCGTGCAAATATCGCCTGCACCTCGACTGAAGGTCGATGGCTCCCAAGTCACCAGATGTGTCAATGCATGTTAGACAATGGTTTGACAGTATTTGTTAAGAATGATGTGTAATAATTAAAAGAAGTACCTGGCTCAATAGAAGCCCATCTAACTCATCCCTAAAAAATCTGATATTGCCAAACAGCATCTGACACACATATCTCTCGTTCCACCTGATCAAAAAAAATATCATATACAAGTCAGGTAGTTGCATGTCATTATGTTAAAGCCAGCTATAAAGATATTAATTTCTTACCAAACCGATGTCGAGCCCATCGAGATCTCTAGTACATGTAACGGGTCAACCAACATGCAAGTGCTCCCAAGACCAGACCAGAAGAATCAAGACACCCACCATGTTGGCTCCTCCCGGTAGACTCATGCAACTCCTCATAGTGGGCTAAGAGCACCGCCAATAGATAGAGTGTGAATGTGTCAAGATCCTCTAAGAATGGGAGATACCGCAAATGCACCTCGACTCGACGATCCTAGTAAAAAAACTAAAGAAGGAATAAAAACAAGCTCATACATGTCCGATGAAGTCCAACTGGGAGGTCTGTAGACTCAAAAAATGTCCAACGTAACCACCGAGTGGCATGCGTGTGTCGAAGCGGTTCCGCCCATCTTGAATGTCGAATGTACCGTGTCAATCGGGGTCATGATACGGTTCGGAATCGGATGCCCACCTATAAGTTCATCGCAGCAGTCCGGCCAACTCTGCCATCGCCTACCATATCCTACAACAATAGGACCGACAACCGGTGCTCCGTCAATAAACCTGTGATCAACGCCCGCAATGTCACATCTCTCCTACAGAATGAAATGTGTTGGTCTGGGAGACCAACGCCAACTAGTGCCGCGATGTGATGGTCAAGTCGATGTACCGCACTGCTAACACAAAAGTCCGAAGGAGGGTACGAGAATCATGGGCATTTGATGAACCACTCTCTGAGCATAAGAAGGTGAGATGTTAAGTCAAAAAAGTGCAAGCAATACGCATATGAAGTAAGCACTATGAACTCTGTAATGTCGTGCCAATGCTCAAGATGCCCTTCCTGCCACATCTAACCTGGCCTCCCATCGCACTGTGAAGAAATGGAAATTTATTGAGTACTATAATTGACAAAGAAAACTATGCATATTCAATTAGATAAATCTAAACACAAACTAAACTCACCACCTACTAGAAGGGTTATGTGGGCATGATGTCCGGTAATGGCCGATTGATTTACAAATACTACACATGCGATTGCTTTGTGATGCGCTCTGATCCATTGTGTTCTTGTATCTACGTGATCGCGGGCCTACCCGACTGACCGCCCACGACATCAAAGGATGCGCACTCGCCGCTGTACTCGCCAGTGTTTCGATCATGTAGCACATGAAAGTTAAGAGTATGTCCGCAGACATCGACATGGTGTAGATATCTGACAAGCCGATGATTGATTTTCCTATGTACTAGCCGCTATGGTATGACTACACCATATGATAAATCGCTGTAATACAACCGCATGAGTCGAATTGATCTTCCGAAATCAACTCAAGGAGTGATACCCGCCCAACACTTGCACCTCATTTGCTAATATTGACCGGGCGGGGAAATGTCTCCTCGCCAAATTTTCTTAGACTGTTTGGGTTCTTGGAGAGAAGGTGAATTCGTCTGAATCAATTGAACTTGCCCGCTTATAGAATAGACTCACGATGTTATAGTAAACTGCTATTATCAATGCTTGAATTGGCAGTCCCCGTGCACGTTTAAGTACACCATTAAAGCATTCTGATGCATTCGTGGTCATGGTACCGTAACGCTTCCCACCATCATGAATCAATGTCCACTTCTCCACATCACGTTCTACCAACCACTGATATGCTTCTGGTTTAATTTTTTTTAATGTCAGCTATATTGCGGTTAAATATGTTGATGTCATCGATGCTGCCTGCCAAGTACATTTTTTTTGCACATAAACTCAACATCTGCAATACCCATTCTCCTCACTGCCTTCTTAAAGTTTTCCTTATCGCAAGCAATGACGTGCCCATGGAAATACATTGCACCCACTAACCAACCTCAATGCTTATCCAAGATTACACATAAATGGCCCCTCGATGAAACAATTGGCAGCAATTGTTATAGGCACATAATGAACCAGAGCCAGGATTCGTTGTTCTCGATTCACCGCAAAACAAGAAAAATAGACATTATTTGCATCAATACCAATGGTCGTGAGCAACGCACCGATACTTGCCCAAAAGGAACGCCCCGCCCATGCCGAGACAGTCAACAAATCCCCAACCGCATTAGATGGTCCAAAAGCCCGTAACAGCTCTCAAACCTGCGATGATGACATAATCAGAAAGCATCGAGCAACAGAGCATAATGAATCCATAAATAATACTAGGGAGCGATATGACTCCTCCCAACTGTCAAATATTGCTCTGATACTCTTACGTCTCGCATTCCAGGCCTTCATGTAAGATACCTTGATGTTAAATTTCGATTCCATCCTTCCTATGATCTCTCTGGGTTCAGGTCAATTTAAAATCGCATTACTGGCATTATGAAGTAACTAATAAACTTAGAAGTGCATTGGCGATGTCCTGAACCACTGATGGTGGAAACGCATGTCCTGAACCTAAAGTTGATAACCTCCAGGCGCCTCCCAACCTCTTGCTTACTGCGGTACGCGCATTGACAAGGTCTACTAGCTTATGCTATGCACATATAACAGTGAAATTCTTCTGATTGGATATCACGGTAACGAATTGGACATTATTATGAATGGACCAGCTAGTCACTGCAAATTGAAGCTCCATCTTATTTGAGAAACACATATCTTCAAATAACTCTACTGGAACTTTGACATCATCTAAAAAACCCGAGATATGGACCATATCAAACACAATATCCGATCCCGCCTTTTCGTGGACATAGCCAACGCATCATTAGTGGAATTCATTACATCGTGATCCGCCAATTGGATAGAATGACTCAATAAGATCATGACCGAGCATCGTTATCGATAAATTGGCATTACCAAGCAATGATTCATCGCCAAAGATCTCTATCATCGATGCATTTGATTCACTATTCATCATTTCATACTCATCATCGTAGTTGTCTAGATGAACTAGGTTGATCATGCGCTGCGCTTGAATAGCGCCTCTCTCGCATTTAAACATATATCATCTTCCTAAAAAAATAGAAGATATCGCATAACAAAACAAAAAAAACACTACGGATGTCGAGATGAAAGCTTACACTATCTCGCTCATGATAGTATGCTATGATTCAAGTACCGCCAACCGAACTCGTGGAGCATAACCGAGTGTACATTCGCATAATATCGCGTCGGCCGAAGACATTGTGGTTTTATTTCCACGTATAGAATCAATGTTTGGCGAGAAGCTTCGTCCAATACAGTACTGCATACATCATCATCATCAACAGTACAAGCTATGTATCCCACGCCTATAGAAAAATAGCATGTAATCTCTACTACGAAGTTATCAACGTCATAACGCAGAGTCCTGAGCACTTTTAGTTTTAAATCTCCTAAGCTTGTATGACGCGACACTCGCATGGGCCGATTTTTTCCACCATCATAACTTGGAATGAACTGACCATCAACGATCAGTTGCCCATCATAGAACAGAATTAATGAAACGAGATCCTGACTCATTCTACTATTAGCTCAGCAACCAATGTTGTAATAAAACCTAACAATACACTCAAAATCCATTACAAAAATACATATTGTTCACTTAACAATTACGCAATGCAAAAAATGACCTACCAAATTACCTAATCCCAGTATATCATATACCCTAACCATGGCATATTTTAAGAGAATTACTATGAAAAATATGAAAACTTCCTCTATTATTTGCTAATTCAAATAAGCAAGGAATAAAAAAAACAAACTTACTAAATTTGTGATCTCGACAAATAAAACTTACGACCAAACCGAATGTCCTTTGGAGTACCAAAGGGAATGCCAATGGTGGAGCGATGAAACTTACCAATGATAATGGTGGAGCCGGCAGTGATGGGGCCTCATGCGTACGGGGGAGAACGTAGGAGAACGGAGGAGCGACCGAGAGCAAAAGAAACATAAAGTTATCTGCCCGGTCCCATGAATGCGCCACGCCCACTTATCGGGCAAGTCGAACTTATGCCGCCGCCGAAGTTAGCGACCGGCTTTAACCGAGAATCCGTTAACTAATCGCGACCGGTTAAGTTTGGCCGCCTCGATAAGTAGGCGACGTCACACGGCGATGAGGTACCGCCAACTTATCTACACTGTACCTAAAGTTAAATTTTTTTTTAATGAATGCTTAATCTGTTAATTATTAATTAAAAGATACTTAATTTAAAAATTTAGTCTTGTTACCCCAACAACCCCCACCACCATCGGCTCCGTAGTTTCCTCAAGCAACTGAATCCCCACAACCACCACCTCGGCCATGGTTACCCCAACAATTCCCACCACCCGTAGTGTCCCCAGCCATCCCCCGCCACCATTGCCTCTATAATATCCTCCACCTCCACCACCATAATAATTTTCGGCACCTCCGCCACTACTGCCTCATCCACCATATCCATTTAGAACCTCCGCCAACCCCAAGGTGGAAACAAAAAAATCGCCCATTAACTTAAAACCAAACTACTTGGGACATTAATTCGGCATTAATTCCGCATCGTCAAACGGTGTCGAATGGAGCAAAATTCATATCGTTGAACCGAACGATTTCTACGACCCTGTTGGTGAACGGCTATCGAATGACAAGCGTAGCGGCATTCGTGCATGGAACGCCTCAAAACATGGGACTGACAAAATCAAAGCGAACTCACAATCTACAATATAAAGAAAAGAGTGTATGTACATAAAAGAAGCTATATCAACAAGTTAGTTAATATTCAGCAAAGCAACCCATCACATTTTTGCTTCTAGATAACACTATACTTTACATAAAAGATGAACAGATGACTTCATAATTCTTCAAAGACTAGAGACCAAAACAAAAAATGAAATTGTTCGTTTATGCATCTAACGCATTGCTGACGTTAGTCGCTAATCAACGCTGACCAGAGTGAGAGAAATCCGTTGGTTATAGTTTTTGTATTTATGCTATCCGATGAATTATGTCCGCATCACATTATCGAAAGATCATGCACGAACGAAATTTATCGTGCCACGGCATTAACAACAGAGAGTTAGAGAAATTATTCGTCGACGATATAAAGCCCATTCGACACCATTTAGCACCGGTTTGCAAATTACTCCTTTTATCAGGATGCAATGGACATTAATTGATACGTGTCAAACGCGTGTCGAATGGAGCAAATTCATATCGTCGAACTGAACGGATTTCTACATTCTCTGTTGGTCAAACGCCGACGCCAAGCGTAGTAGATTTCGCTGCTCGAATGATGCCGGCGCGTAAAATGTGATGCGCGACATTAATTGCATATACCTGCAAACGTGTCGGAATGGAGCGAAATTCATATTGTCAGAACCAAAATGGATTTCTCTACGACTCTCCGTTGGTCAAACGCCACCGCTACCGACGCAGCAGATTCTGCATGGAACCGGCCTGAAAACATGGGACCTCACTGAAAATCAAAGCTAACTCACAAACTAGAACATAAAGAAAAGAGTGTATGTACATAAAAGAAGTTATATCAACAAGTTAGTTAATATTCCGCAAAGCAACCTGAGCAATGAAGCTTTTAGATAACACTATCCATTAGATAACACCATTTGAAGAATTATAAAGTCATTTGTTTTTTTCAAGAATGACTTCTGATTCTGAGAATGTGAATTGCATATTATAGCTAGTTTTCAAATTCTATCCTTGGGATCAATCTGTAGGAAAAGTAGGTCGGATTAGAACAATTCAAAATAAAAGATTCGCATAGGAAATCGATTTATATAAAATTATATGAGACATAATAATTAGTTTTTCCTTGACAATTTATGTTCTATACTTTGCTTCATGGATGTTGAACTATTTGAGTGCAATAAAAGTGAGAAAACCTATTTTATGGTAAGTAATCTCATGTATCAACATAAGATTTGGATATCTATGTTAGGTGATATCTTGTTTTTTTCATCTTCATGATCTATAATTAGTTTTACGAGCACGATTGCTTTTAGTAAAAAAATGATAGAATTGGCTTTTCATGATATAACATGATTATTGATCAAAGTATGATTTAATCTTCTAAATTTCTTATAATTTTTTTGAAAGGTAATTAAATTATTATGTGTGATTTTGTAATTTCATGATAGCATCAAAAATTGGCAAGTAGTTGTTTAAATTGGTAGCATTTAACCTTCAAATGTTAACTTTTCAATATTTTAATTTTATCCATTAAACTATATATTGGCATTAGAAACCCCAGGCTATGATATATTGCATTAATTATAATATCGAAACTTAGGATTATATAGATATAGTGACAGAACAATTTATCCATAATGCACAATTAGCTCACACTACGTCGGCCTTGCGGGCACGTTGCTCTATTATGACCACTATTTTTACATAAACTACAAGTTCGATTACTTCTTCTGATATTTTCATCCATAGTATTTATGAATTGCAATAAACGTGGTTGACCTAACTTCCTCTTAATATATGGTGCGGTGTACTCTGGGAAGTTCCCAGTAGTGATGTGTTCTAGTCACTCATCACGATCAAGGATGACATGAAACGCTCTCGTAGGTTTTGCAGGTAGTAGTCCAAGGTGTAGTAGTCGACACGCATTAACGTGGCTTATATGTCGCCGCTCTAACACGTAAAATGATGAGGACATGGCATGTGATAAGCTTATGGTCGTGCATGTACATCTAGACATATGATTCTCATACGCCTCACCTTGTATGTTCTTGCGGCAAAGAAAACTTGGTACTCATTATTGTTAATTCATACCGGCTCAGGAAATCTCCTTGCCTTATGTTCACTACTCTGCAAAGTTGCCTTAGTCTTAGGAGAGAACATGGAGTCGGCCGCTGGCCGATGTTTTGAGTTCAGCGCTTCAGCGAATGACTATGTTATAATATATCAGAGAAGTGCAATTGGCATGCTCTCTTAAGTACACCGTTGAAGCATTCAACATTAGTCATGGTGCCATGTATCCATCATCATGGGTTAGAGACCACGATGTACATCCTGCTAATGAGCCAATCGTAGCCTCCGTCTCGATGTTCTTGAGCCATATACCTTTTAAAAATGTGTATATCATCAATATTACCCGCCACATACATTTTTTGGCATATGAATTCAACGTCTCCGATTCCAAGTTGTCTAACTGCTTTTTTGAAGTTTTCTCGCAAATGTCTGAGGCAAAAGCAATGTGCAACCCACGGTAATATCTCCCTGCAGCTCGCACAACCCCGCGTGCCAAAATGATGCACAATCACCTCTTGTACAGATCAATGGAACCAACTCGTAGTGTCCAGATAAACCAACACCACACTCAATACTTTCTCGATTACTACCGCAAAGGCAAGTGGAAATAATCCGCTGTTGGCATCAATTCCAATGTAAGGAGTAGAGTCCCCTCAGATTACCTAGAGGAAAGTCCCATCCAGACATAAAATCGCAAGAATGCCAACCAAGAATGGAAGGCTCAAGGACTGAATAATCATTGAAATCGATGGCTCGAATGACCGCATCTGTAGAATCATGGCATTGCTGAGCATATAGTAGACATGAATTTCTCCAATGATCGATAAGATTCCTCCCAACTTTCAAAAATAACCTTCAATGCCTTGCGATGTGCATCCCAAGCTTTCATGTACGACACTCGTATGTTAAATTTTGACTCAATACGGCCAATAATCTCTCTGGGCTTTAAATCCAGATGACGCCTAAATGCAAGTTGAATGAAATAGAAATCAGGCCGCATATTGCCTATGTCCAAGATCGAGACCGACTACATGTCGCGTGCTTATACTGCCAATTCTCCATGCACCTCCTAATCTCTTACTTGAACTTGCATGTAAGTGTCACATGCAAGGTGTAGCCTGGTTCGCATTTTGAGTGCACAATATGGTAAACTTGGATTTATTTGAGGCGTAGATCACATACGACGTTGTTAATGATATCAACCTCAATCACAAAACAACATTCGCTTATCAAGAAAGCACATACCTTCATGCGTTCATCCGAATGCAACTTTCATAAAAGTTGACTCATCTGAAGGTCCATCAAATGTTAGCTCTTCATCCCATTCTCTGACTGTTTGAGCATGACGCGTATACTCATTGTTAGATAGCAAGTACTCCGCTATTTGGCTTGTTTTAACTGAGTAGTCCCTAATAAGCTCTCGACATTTGTTAGATGGATATTTGCCTTAAAGAAGATCCATCATCACTATCGCCTCATCATCATCACTTGTGCATAAGGCATAGTTTCATACCCATCACCTACGCCACCCTCAAAGATCACTAATTGCGAACTTGTACGCTACATTACCAGAGGCACGTACCTGTGCAGCCTCGCCGGCGCTTTCATGCAAAATCATGTGATGAATTCATCACTAATTGAAGCCCTGGATGCTCTCATTAATGGCAACATCTCTTTCCTCACAATTTAACTCGAACTTCAACATAAATTACTATGGTTGCACTGCGCTTGAGATTCACATACTTCGTCATCAATAATATGTAGCGATAAATCCAGCACCAATAGGAAACCGACCTATAAGATTAACACATGACTTTTCATGGTCTAACTTCAATGATCTCATGATTCACTTTTGTAACCCCAGTAGGTTAGTCCTTCGTGGGATCTGAATTAGTCGATTTTTTTCACCAATATAGGTCGGAAAGAAATTATCAACAACATTCAGTTCGTCATCATAATAAAGAACTATGCATAGCTTCAACTCATATTCAACTAACAACAACTCCAACCAGAATTCTTCCTCTCCCCGTTGGTGAGAAAAATATTTCAAGATATAATACAATCGATCATTGTAGTTGGCATATTTTGCAAACTCATAAAGGACAAAGGGAGAGTAGATTCTAATCATCATTTTCATAAAGATGAATACCGCATAAATGGAATTGCACCAAATCATATTGCAGAAGACATATGGCTACCTAACACAACTCTCAAATCACCAAACGGCATTGCACCAAAATCGCTAAGAGAAATCGCATCTCAAAGTTTAGTAATGATAAATTATTAAATAAATTATTATTAAGTTAATCGAAATATGTTCAATTTTCTAACAATTATTCTATTTCAAATTTAATTATCAACCTCATTAGCCATGTGAAGGAGACCCATGAAACTCGTGTCATCATGATAAGTGAGCAATAGTAATATGAAAACAAGAATGTGACTGAGATTATTTTGTAATAAAAAATATGTTTTAAAATTTTATAAATCGTTAGTCAATTTAGATGCATTTATATTTATTTTTATTTTTTTAATTATCATATTTATGTATTTATATCTATCATCATTAAATTATTAAAAAATTATAAAAATCAAAATATCTCCACTTTTGATGCAAAATAATGAAATGGAGATCTTATTCTAAAAAAACTGAAATATGTTAGAAACATATTGAACTTCATTCAAACTCTTCATTCAAATAGGTTCAAACTCTTATTTGAAAATAGATTTGAACAGTGTTTGAATATGGCTTAAATATTTTGAAAATTCTTTTCCAATATTTGCATAATGTTTGAATAACTCAAGTTATAATTATATTTGATTGCCACAACCAAAACATAACAAATATAGTTATAATAGAGCCAAGTAATATACATAATGCTTCAAAATGCCGTTACTTCATCATGCAACCATTTAGTGACACATTAAGAATTATAATTGATCCAAACAATTATACTATTCTTAAAATGACAAGAGGGTGAATTAGAAACTATTATGAAAGGAATAAACACATGGCTTATGAATATCTCAAAAGATCATTCCTAATGTGAAGAAAATGTTGCATTCGGAAAAATACAAATGTAGCTAAATAACTCGGAAATAAGCAAAATCGACACCACAAAGCAAAATCTATGACAAGTTACGATTTACGGAAAAATTACCTTAATCCGATCTAACTAAGAAATAACCATTCTCGACTCGACGATGTGTGAGCTCTCCTTGTAAGACTTTAGCCGGCTTCGCTGAAATCCGGAGGAGAGTAGCGACGGTTGGGAGGAAAAGACAAAGAAAATCGCTGATTTGTTTGCGAATAGGCGGCGACCTCTCCTTGTCGGCCACCACCTCCCTCGGTGGTGTTTGTTGCCGAAATCCCGCCAAACGAAGGAGCGATGGAACGGAGGCCGACGAATAGGAAAGGAAAGTAGATCGCTCACGCTTTTGATAAAGGCGATGAGCCGGGCCGTCCGCTTGATCTGACGACTGACGTGGCTTCCACGCCCCAAGTCTCCCAGTTCTAGCCGTCCGGCCGACGACGACTGGCCTATTTTCATAAAAAAAAATTTTCGATGCCTAAATTGCTAATTATGATTAACAATGTGTCTATTTAAAAAAATTTGCCAATTACTTGCCCATATCACATCACTAATCTTTTTGCTACAATGGTAAATTAACTTAAGTCTTTTTTTTAATCACAAACTGAAGCAACAGGAATCCTTTACCAAAGAAGAAATAACAACCGGACTTAGAAGAGGTAACTAGCTCACCTGAGTGGCAGCTATTTACATGAGGAATGAGAGCCTCAAACTGTAAATATCAATGAGATAACGACCCTTTATTTAGATGTGGAGGGGATAGAATATGCAATATAAAATGACCGGTCTTCGTTGACTGGTGGCTTCTTCATCATTTCCATATATCTAACTGCATTTATTGATACTTAAATGCAGAGACTTGACTGCTTCATGCGCTTAACTGAAGGGTATGGTTACTAGTATATTAGCTATTGTTCACTTTTCCTAAATATTATTTAGGCATTATTTTTAATGATAGAAATTAACTTTGAGTGTTTTTTTTTATATTTAAGAAGTTTTCATTGATCCATCTCGACAAAATATTTGTGCAAGTTTTCTATGTAGACTTTTCTAGTATAATATTTTTCTGAAAAAATCCTTGTGTTGCTTAATAAGCCACGCTGCTTTCTTTGTATTTGAAAATGCTTGTTGAATATAATACTGTTGCGTATCAAAAAATTAATTATAATAAAATAAAATTTTATGTCTTAACTTATATGAAATTCAGCACATACATAAATAATTGAAAAGAAAATAAGAAACTCTAGAATTTTTACGTAAAAAAATCTCAAAAAGTGAGAAAAAATTACGAGGTCTTGCCCAGTAAACATACTCCACTATATATTTATTTTGGAGTATAAAATTTAAATCTTCCTGATAATAGAATTATAAGATTACAATGGGAATTTAATTCTAGTGTATCATATTTTTCTAATTTAATCCTTGATCATATAAAATTGATCAATAATGTTCTGTCATATAAAAATAGAGATATAAAATTGATCTTAATTTAGCATGAGGAATTAGTTTGGATCTATTTTGTATAGATTGAGTATTAAATTGGAGAAATGTGATATTATATGTTTAAAATGGACAAATTTAAATATTCAAGAGACTATTTTGAGATTAGTCTTTGCATGAGTGTTATTTGCTCTATCATTTATTGAAAATCATAGAGTAACGTACAAGGATTGTAGTATAGTGTTTGATCTATTATAAATTCAACTTGATAGCTAGTTAGGGATCTCCATTTTTAAGCCCTCAACTCATGACACTCTTTAAGATCTTCCTGTGGTCTAAGAAATTATCTGTTTTCATGATTTCTAACTCTCTTATGATCTACAATCACATGCTCTTAATTCCTCACTCTTGGTCTTGTTACCATTATTTTGATATCCTTTAGTGTTTTAAAGTAGAGACTATAATGAAGATTTAGAAGAATCCTTGGGAGAGGTACAAAAGATGTGTGGTGATATATATGTCTAATTTTAGGTATCGATTCTTCATTTTCTCTATAAATCGACTATTGGGATCTCAAGTTTGAACACATAGGATCAAGCTTCTTTTCATTTACAACTCTTACCCTCACATGAGAAAAATAAGTGGGTTACTCTGACTCTGATTGGAGGTTTAGTTGCTCATCTAGTTGATTTATGCATTAAAGAATAAGTCACACTCAATAAGATTGAACTACCCTAATTCTTAAGATCAATCTCCATCATAATATTATCAAACCTACCTATCCTACCTATCCTACCTATCCTACTATTGATAGTGGTTATTTTTACTTTTATTTTTTAGACATTTAGAGCCATATAATGTATGATTATGATGCATGACTCTTATTTCTAAATATTACTTATTTATATTTTGTACATAATATATTTTACTTTGGCAATTTTTTTAAACTAAGTATGGTTAGAAGCTTAATTATTAAGTATTAATAAAAAAATTTAAAATAGGTATACGCCAATTAGTGACGGCCACCACGCCGACTCATGGGTTGGTTACGTTGAAGCCAGCCGCCCACTAATCGGACCGCTTCGTGTTATTTTTTTAAGGTGTGATTTGTGAGATAAGTAACAAATCACCGGGTTTAGAGCTATGAAAAGAACCAAGATTTTTGTGTATACATAGAGTTCCGTACTCATCAAACAAATCTTAATTCTTCAATTTTTGTTCTTTTAAAAAGTAGAGAGTAATAAACCTACTTTAAAAATAAAGAAAAATGCGCTTTAAACTTGAAATGGTTCGATCATTAAGTTGATAATTTAATGGATGACAATCATATGAAGTTAACAAATTTATTTCTAAATGGACAAATAATAAGAAGTTCATTATGACATAACCAAATTTAACGGTACATGACTCTCAAGTTTGTAATGAAATAGATAAATAAAACGTGCATTAAAAAAGTATAATGTCCTAAACCCTAAAACTCATGAGGTAATGCTGATGAACCTCGCCAGTGTAGCTCCAATGGTGGGGTGGCCTCCCAAGATGATACATCGCCGCCAACGCCTAGTCCAAGGCGGCTTCTTCCATCGCACTAAAAATGAAGCAAATATAATAGTGTTAATATTGTAAAATCTAAGTAGCAAGACAACCGAAAGAAAGATAAGCATTATCCTATGTGTAAAATCTAACATATAAGTAAAAGGAAAATGTATCGAACCGTTAATATTATGAGGCACGATGACCTCAGAAGTGACCAAATTGCTTTTGCATATGCTACAAGTCGCTACGCTACTTATGTTTTCATCCATTGTGTTTTTAAATCTATTTGTACGAGGTCGGCCTGACCTTCTGCGAAAGTCAAGTGGCTGCAACGTGACTAATCCATACTACACCGAGATGGCGAATGATCCGGTAGTATGAAATTCATTTATGCCGCTATACGCCAGAGTGTAGATCGCACACACGCGAGATGGTTCAACCGTCAAATCCTAATGCAAAGAATCACATGTGACATGGACAATGATATATGATCACATTACAATCACAGGTCATTATCAAGAAATCAACTCAATGATCGCTGGATCGCCAAAAACCCGCATCTCACGTGGTTGATATTTACGTGTTCGTGGAAAATGCCAAGCCTCCCTTTTAGTACTGTAATGATGGATATCCTTGAGTATAACACAAGCCGACTTCCTTGCCGAGTAGTGGATAACCGCTTTCATGAACGGCTACTAAGTTGTAATAGATAAGAAGCTGAATCGGTAAACCACGTGCATTTCAGACACCATTAAAACACTCGATGCATTCATCATTGTCCCATAATGCATACCACCATCGTACAAGGGATCATTTTACGGTCACGCTCAAGCCAATTGTACGCTTCTTCTTTAACATTTTAATATCTAACATTATAGTTTGAACGACGAATATCATCGCGATACGCCATATACATCTTTTGGCATAGAAACTCAATATCACCAATCCCCAACCTGCGTATGACCTTTTTAAAATTTTCATGCAAATGGTTCAAACAATGCCTGAAATGCATGAAAAGATCCGTGAAATCAAAGATGTTTATCAGATATTATGCACAAATCACATCTAGTAGACACTATGGGCAACACATCATGCAAGCACAGCAAGAACCACAATCACGAATCAACATTCTCGAATTCCACAATAGTAAAAGCTAGAGGAAATAACCCATTATTGCCCATCGATTCCTATGGCTGTTAATAATGTACCACGATACTTGCCCAACAAAAAAGTACCGTCTAAGATCAACACTGATCGGCACCTACTCCATCCCATTATTGAAGGTCCAAAGGCCCAAAAAGTCTCGAAATGCAGTGGTAGATTGAATTATGTAGACTGCACTAGGTAAAGTACTACAAACTGATTCCATATAAAGACCGAGTCCATGGACTCTTTCCAACCGCCAAATATTGCTTTTATGCTTTACGCAGATCCCAAGCTTTCATATACAAAACTTTAACATTGAATTTCGACTCCATTCTACCTATAATCTCTCAGGCTTGATCAATGTGTCCGATCATGTATAATGGTACGTGAATTTTTCACCGCCGATGACACTACATCGCATTGACATGATTTTCACCACTTCGATATTCTCCAAGCACCTGCCTCGCCGCTAATGCAAACGCCACTTACAGGCCTTGTAGACTATCGTTGTACACATACAACCGTAGTTCTTCCGTTAGAGGTAACTGCTGGAATTGAACATTATTTACTATGCATCACCCAACAAAGAAATTGCACTCGCTTACTAATAAACACATACCTTCAACAAGGTCATTTGGAATTTCAATTTCATCTATTGCCTGGATGCCAAAGTAAACATCGTTGTCCACTCTCTCGTAGTTTCACACATCCCGACATACTCGAGGACAACATATGACTCTCACCGTTATGAAAAAGTGATTTTTCAATTATAATCGTATATTCTCGCACGATTTTAACCCGACAACAACCATCATCACTAATATCCGCCGACTCACTACTTTTACTACTCATACCGATACTCATCTTCGACCGCAAAGACTCTAAGGCACATACGTCATCAACGATACAACATCACCTATATAACTTATAAGTTGAGCAACAAATTATCATATTAATTATTATAAGTATAATCAGATAAATGTTGACCATATACTACCTGGGAATCAACTCATCAAAGCTGCGTTGTATCCCCGGAGGTGCTTGTGCAATAAAATACTGTGTATGCATTAATGGTATATCTACTGACCTTACTACCGGATCAACTGATGTGGATGCAATATTAACATCTTTCACTTCGACATACAACACACGGAAGCTTCGTGTGTAACTGCAAAACGCCATCGCACAGACGCAAATCTACCCGTGATAACCACTGCTGAGTTACCGTGTGCCGCCTGATCAATGTGCAAGATTCTCATAATTGTTGTTTCAGAAGCGTGACGCTGTAACCTTAATCGATTTCACCTCCCACGTAACTGATCAACGCCATCGATACTTCCGTCCATAAAAAGATCGTGAAACAAATTCTCTAATTCTTGTCAAACAAACTATATTTTTAACACTGAATCGCAATTCTACGAAACATACAACTCAAGTCCCAAACAAAGTCTAAAATACTACTCAAATTCCTACCATACATACTCTATTACTTTATAAATTGATAAGTAGGATTTACCGTGAGTTTACAAATAACGATGGGGATGTAAAAAACAAGTCGAATACACAGAAACTTCCCCAAACAAAATGGAGCCACCGGAATCTTCAAGCTAATGTTGGCTTCAAACCCTATATGAGAGAGTGTCAAACGCCAGAACGCTGGGTTTGGCAAGAAAACAAGTTTATTTATACAGGGAGACGCACAATGCAAGGTTGGAGATACCGGGTGAAGCTCGATGTTCAGAACGCGGCGAACGGATGTTGCTTCCGAAGCTCGAGAGGGGAGGAATGGAGGAGTCCCCGAGGAGCCAACAAATCGATAATCGACGGCCTAATAAGATTTTCGAGGCCACGCCCAATTAGTGCGACCTCACTTAACGTGGCCACGCCCACGGAAATGGTCGGCCAATCGCTTCACTAATGGGCGAATTATACCTATTCTTAAATTTTTTTTATTAATACTTAATTATCTAATTAAGCTTCTAACTATACTTAGTTTAAAAAAATTGCCTTTTACTTTTTATGCTTATATTATGATCATTTGATATATGCTAATTAGCCATTGAAGCGGTGATCAAGCGGTTGAGAGTGAGTTTAACTATTGCTTGTGAGAATTCTAGCGCATGTTTACATTTTGGTGCTCACCAATTCATATATATATATAAGTTTGAAGGCCGCTCAATCAAAGTAGATGAAAACAAGCGTGCCTCAAAACGATAAGGATGAATTTGAGAACCCTAATTTTCTCACGGCTCTACGGTCAGATTCTGCCAAGTACTGTTGTGCTGTTGAGCCTTATAGATTACACGTTGATTCATTTCATGAATCTAAGTCGGTTCGAGATCGTACCTCGCATTAAAAAAAACTAGTTTTTAATAAAGCATAGACTTCCGATTCCAACAGGTACCAACGCTACATTAAATAGAACCGACTAATATACATATAGATAGATTGTCGTCATTTCTTCCTTTGATTGCGCTCTACTGCCAACTTCTCAACCAAAAACCACATTAAGTTCGAACATATTTTCGGCACAAGCTGAAAATAAAAATAAATAAACAAATAAAGAAAAAAGAAAAGGTTACGTGCCAAACCTTAATCAAGATTTTATGTTCATCCAGACAGAGCCGTGCATAATTTCGACGCAGGGATTTCCAATTTTGAAGCGACTAACCAAAAGGGATTAAGAATTCTCTTAATATTTTATTACAGACAGTTTGTAGATTAAAGAAAAGGAAAGAAAATATAAAAGCAATCAAATAAGCGTATTCTGTAAAGTAATGAGCATAGTTAAATTCCATTCATTAATGGCTTCCTCATCTCCCACGCCTGAAGCTGTATTATCTTCACATCTTCAGCCCCGTTGTTGAAAGCAAAAATACGTGCGTTTGATCCAACGGCAAAATTCGGATAAATCCTTGATGTTATACAAGTTCTTCCATTAGCCCCAAAGCTCTCCACCACCGAGTTATCAATCTATATTCATTAACAAAGAGATTAAGTGTTATAAACTGTAATTAATAATTAGCAGAGAAGATACAGTAGCACGTAAGGTAAATTAATTACCAGGGTCCTGAGAGATAACTTCCCACCGCTTTTACTCAAGTCATAATCCACAAAGCCTCCATATATTGGTTTGTACAATCCTGATCTCTTTGAAGATCTGTTAAATTATGCAAAGCAAGGGAAGTAATGGTTAATCTCATTTTAATTCATTAATTAATCAGCAGATTTATGCATTAATCAGCCCAGTCAATATTCTCTAACAACTCTCTTGACTGAGTGCTAAGCTGTAGGCCTACTTCTTCAAGTTATACGCAACAATATGAAGACGTGGAGAATGAGGAGATGATGGTTTTACTCTACTCATGGGTGAAATAATTATAACTTCAGCATAAATTAATGCACTGAAATTCAGACAGATATGAAGAGAAAAAAATAATAATAAACTCTTAAGTCTGCGGTGAATTTAAATAATGGCAAAATTATTATTTTAAGAAATAATGGAGTTATTTTGCTTAAGTTTTCTCTCATTACAACCACCCTTCTCATCTCGCACTAAGATTTATGAAAGGTTGGGCTATAGAGAATGGTTATGTCCTGGAATTTTATTAAAATAAAACTTAAATCTTGGTATTACTTGCAGGAATAAAAATACTATTTGATTCACCTTGTGATTTTTTTTCTTTTCATTCATTCACGAGAAAAATTGGGGTGGGCAACCGCTACCCTCATATGGTTGACATTAAGAAATCATGTGTGTGTGTGTGTGAGAGAGAGAGAGAGAGAGAGAGAGAGAGAGAGAGAGAGATAAAGGATCATACTTTGTTGGGTCATGGCACATTAGAATCACATGCTTTTGACCTTCCTTAAAGATTCTAAAGAAAACAGCAGTTCTTTCCTCTCTGTCATCAGTAGCCAAAACATAAAGTCCAAAAGGGCCAATCCCACCCTTCACATCCGCACCTTTCTGACCGCAAAGGTTCTGCGGATCCGTCCAAGACAGATTGAATTTCTCAGCCTTACCTAAGCCTGAACTCACAGCGAAGGTAACCTCTACATCAGCCTGCGCGCTCTGAATACCTTTGATCTCAACCACACTCCCACTCTTAAGACTCTTGCCATGAATCCCCACCTGCTTCTGCCTCAGCTTCGTAACCTCCTCGATCGGCCACTGCACCACCTGCTTTCCGTTGATGTCCAGCCAAAGAGCTCTCGGAATTGCCTGAAACATATATCATATCAGCCATATTTTATTTAAACATGATTTGAACGTTAAAAAGAAAAAAAATACAAATTGGGAATTTCGTCGAACACTTACTTGAATGCCTGCCCACCCCTTTCCCCAGTCATCCAAGGTACTGTCAGACTCATTCGACCAACCCCACAGTATTCTCCTCCCCTTTCCCTCATCAAAGAAAGTCTTCGAAGCATAGAAGTTTCCGTAATCAAACCTCAGCCCTGTGTTGTTATCCGGGGACGACCCATCCGGCACATACGTGTCATGGATGAAATCATAGGTCCCTATCGTGTAATATTCGTACCTGGTAGTATCCAAGCTGACCTTAAACACGTGTTTCAACCCTTTACCGGTGGCCGAATTATCCAAACCCGCCACAGGCTTCGGCAAAACAGGGAAAAAGTCAGGGCATTCCCACATCCCCGTGTCCATAACCGAGTGGAATGGCTGCTTCGCATCGACCCATGTGATAAAATCTCGGCTCCGGTAAAGAATGGCCGTTCCCCGACTGCCTCTGCGGCTGCCGATGATCGTCTTCCAGTGGCTATCCGGCCCGTACCACGCCGTGGTCGGGTCACGGAAGAAATTCGGGTCGATGTCGCCAACTGGTTTGATAACCGGGTTGTAATCGGTTTGACCCATTCTCGGAGGTACGGGTCGGACAGGTTCTTGGGGAAGGCGACGTTCTGGACCTGCCGTTTTTGTTCGTCGATACCCGTGTACATGATGACCGGTTTGTTACCCGGTAGAATGGTTGCCGACCCGGACCAGCATCCGTTGATGTCGAAGGGCTTCGTAGGCTTAATGGCGGGTTCGAGTGACTTCCAGTTTATCATGTCCGTTGAGTACGAGTGGGCCCACACGATGTTGCCCCATACAGGTTCTATCGGGTTGAACTGGTAGAACAGGTGGTAGATCCCCTTGTAGTACAATGGCCCTGTATTTATTAAAAATTATTTTTTTTTCTGATATATATATATATATATATAATATAAAAACTTTTTCCTAAAATTGTTCAGATCAGTTCAAATTTTTAATTAAAAAAAATTAAAAAACTGAATTTATCTTATTAATATTTTAATAAAAATATTTATAATATTATATAAGTCCCTTGCAATGCCCCGCGCCAATTTATGGCTGTCGTCACCACTATAATAATTAAAATTTTCCTTGAAAGTAATGTTTTGTTATAATATTTATTATATATATTTTTAATTACGCAGCAATTTTCGACAAAATACTACAATATTAAAATATATGGGAGAAGATACCATTTGGATCTGACGCCCGTGAACACCCCAAGCATATGCAGAAGAACAATACAGAAACGTTAGCGAAGGATTAAAAAAAAATTATAAAGTAACATAAAATTATAAATAAATTATATAGTAAAACAAAGTAATTAAATAATTTAATATATTATTCACTGTTGATTATATGTATTCCACACAAATCATTTTAATATATCGAAAAGTATAAGAAAAACGATACAGCTGACAAAAATTAGATAATTAAAAATTGCACCCTTCCACATGCCGTTCTGTAACTAATAATTTCGTTGTACTTTCTCATTATTTTATTTTATTTTATTTTTCTTCATTACATTCTGACCAACAGTGAATATAAATATCAAAGAGAAACGAAATACATATCTTATCCAATGAATTTAATATTTAAAAACAATTTATACTTAAAATAAATAAAAAGAAAGATCAATTAATTAATCATAAAATATATTCATTTAAAATAAATTTAAAAATAAAAAAATACTCCGTCAAATTTGAGTCAAATATTCAAATCCTATTAATTTTTTTTTTTCAAAGCATGGCTCACGTTTGAATATTTGAATATATGTACGCGCACGTTAGCAGCAGCTCGGAAAGTTGACCAAGGCGAGATTCATCAATGGAAGACGGGGATGAGGCCTGCCTGTAGTTCAGCAATGGCAGAAGCCGTCGTTACCATGCTAACCAGCGCCGAGTGCGGGGTAACGTTACAGTTTTCTTTTTTTCTTTTTGTCTTTTATAAATTCGCTGGTCATCTATCATAACAAAGTATACGAAATAAAAAGGAAGAAAAGTCTTCTCTAGTAATTTTCTGATCCAGGTCTCCAGCGGTTCTCATCCAACCATTAAGGAAAAATAAATCTGTGGAAAAATTAAGCGAGAGAGACTGACGCAAAAGTGAGAGAGAGAGAGAGGGAGAGAGAGAGAGAGAGAATCACCATTAATCCAGTTCTTTGGGGCTTGGAAGTGATAAGCTGTGCGGTTACTGATAGTTACCGGAGGAACATATTGGAGACGTTCTTCTATCGTCGCAAGCCTGTGAAAAGCCTCCACGCCATTCTTCTCCAAGTAAAAATAGGCAAAAAGTAACAGAAACAGACATTTGTTTAAACCTTCCTTAGAATTTCTCATTTCGGCCACTTATTCACAAAGAGAAAAGAAAGAGAGAGAGAGAAGAAGAGAGGAAGCGTGGTGTTGAAAGATGAGGTGGGTATGGTTTATATAGTGAAATAGAGGGAAGGCTGGTAGAAGCAGTGGGAATGAAAAATAATTTATCAAGTTGGAAAACTAGCTTTCTTTCTTTTTTTTCTTTTTTTTTCGATGTTTACAATTTGGAGGATAGCATGGTGTTGAATTTTCTGCATTGGAATTTCAAGCGATTAAAATTGTTTCTCACATTTAAGTCCAATAATGATACATATTTGCAAACTAGCGCCTGAAACGAAGAAATGTTCACACGTGAAGAGATATTTATGTGAAACTCTTTATTTTAGTAAATTCATAAAAAAATAATTTATAAAATATACATAAGGATGATTATTTATCAAATTTTGTAAAATTTTGAGAATTGATTTGAGAATTGTGCGCTCATATTTGCAAGGGTCAAATATATCATGAGATATGCTTGAATTAGATACAAGAATCAATGAATGACCAATTAATAAACTTGCTTGAATTAAAAATTGAAAACTAGACATCTTAAAGTAACCATACGTAGTAGGTTCTCAAAGTAGAACTTCATCTTAAAGGAACAAGTTCTATGATATGAGACTTTTGAACCCAAATAATTATACTTATATAGGAATGTTTGTTGAATGATCGAGTACACTTGAAATACTTAACAGGAGAGCATGTTTAAGATGCACACATGCAGAACTAATTATATAATCAATATATTCTCAACAATAACCACCTATGTAACTATTATAAAGGAAGTTTGTTTTGTAAGGTTATACATACAACATTAATCACTCTAAAATTTTAGGGTTTTTAGGGTTTAGGGATTAGGGTTTAGGGTTTTTAGAGTTTAGAGGTTAAGGTTTAGGGTTAGTTTATAGTTTAGGATTTAGGGTTTGGGGTTTTATGGTTTTGGGTTTAGGGTTTAGGCTTTAGTTAGAGTTTAGGTTAGCTGATTTAGATTTATATTTGGGTTAGTAAGGTTTAGGTTTAGGTTTAGGGTTTAGGGTTTGGGTTTCAGGGTTAGGGTTTAGGATTTAGGGTTTAGGGTTTAGGATTCAGGATTTAGGATTTTTTTAATTTTTATTTTATTTTATTTAAATTCAGTGAACAGGTAAGTTTTTTGTGGGATATTAACATAAAAATATGATGCATATGATTGAATGATAGTATATATAATAATAATAAATATGAACTAAATATTTTAACATGTATAATTATTTTGTATCTTTATCTTGTTCAATTGAAAAGAGTAAATTTATACATATTTTTAAATTTTAAATTTCAAACAAAAAAAAAATATTAGATGTACTTACTTGTGTGCATGGAGTTGTTGGTTATTTGACAAGCAAGAAGGATGGTGAGAAGAAGGTATTCGTGCTGAATGTCTTAAAATCAAATGATGAATCAAAAAGGCTAAGCTTTAAAAGGAAATCAATAGGATTATAAGGAAAAAGGACTAAGGAAAGGAGAATCAAGAAAAAGCTTAATTATAATCCTATGGAACAGTTGAAGAAAGATAAAAAGAAAAAAAAATGAAAAGAATTGTGCCAAATATTTGATGATTTAGTTAAAGTATAAAAAAAAAAAAGAAAAAAAAGAAATGTAGTTACACTTAAAAATTAGTATTGAGATTTCAAAGAAAATCTTAATTTATTAAATATGAAAAATGATTTATTTATGCTTGATTTACCATAATCACATCATGATATTACCTCTCTAAAAAATATGCTACTTATTTATTACTTAATACATATATACATATTGTAATCATATAGTATAATTATTTGAAGATAAAATTATAACTTTTTTTAATGATCTATATCCTCTCAATGTTGAAATTCACGATTTAGATTTTAAGATTGCTAGTTTAGAAAAAGTTATAAAATTATTAAATATATTTTTAACCTACTTGATATTGAACTAAACATTATAAGAATGTTTTATTTAAATGACATTCATTATATACATAAATGGTGCACGATCTAAATATATGAAATCATCAAAATTGTATTATATATTTAAATTTAATATTTTTTTTACATTTATTCAGTGTTAAAATCAATAGTTTTGTAATAATATTTTACATGAAATGTATGTAATTACTCCTAAATTTTAATATTGAATAAAATTAAAGAATATTTAATTTTAATTATATATGTGACATTTATATCTTTTTAAATGGTCTATTTTGACTATGACATTTTATATGAGATTATCTCACATTTGATCAAGTAGTTTTCGTATACTTACATATCTCTTCTTATTAAGAATTTGAGCTTTGTGATGAATATTAATAAATAAATAAAAAGCTATTAATGAAGTAGACCAATATATGGTATGTGTGTATAGCTTTTTCTTTTAATTTATTTTTTATTAAAATGGAGCAATGCGTCTCCATATGCTTACTTTAGATGGAGAAAGTGCAAATTTTAAGTTATTTTTAATTAGATGGAGCAAATGTGACTCAATTTGTTTATTTTAAATAAAATAAGTGCAACTCTATAAGTCTATTTTAAATAGATAGAGTGTATGTAACTTCAAAAGATTATTTTAGATGGAGCTAGTAAGGCTTCATAGGTTTGTTTTAATTAGATTGAACGAATGTAACTCCATTGGCTTATTCAAATATTTCAAGAAGAGAAATTTAATTACTTTAAAAGTGATTTAATTTTAGACTAAATGAAACTAAAATAAAATTCTTAAAATTTGATTGAAATTTGAAAACTTTAAGTGTTTAATAGATCTCTAAATCTAGTATATTTATAATCAAATCGAGCGTCTCAATGAAATGAATCCAATGAGTTTAAGATTACTAAACTTTGAGATCATTAAAGCACTTAAATGCTGAATAAATAATCTATAATCAAGAAAACTAACATGGGCATCCCATTGTGTGTTTTGATATTTTGGCAAAATAATGAAGATGCTACTTTAAATTTATAAATAAAGCTCAATTTTTCACGAGGTGGATCGAGAGTTTGAATTTGGATAGAATTTGGAGATATGAAGAACTCTAAAGTTTTACCTGACTTTTGATATCAAAAATCATTGCAAGTCACCACCATCATTTGATTATTAACATTCAATTGCTATCAATAGACCATCATCTTTTGACTATAGCCACCTGGCTATTATAATTTTTTTTAACATTGTCTAATCACTATTATCTAATCGTCATTGCCCAATTATCTTCACCTGAATGCTATCATTTGACCTTCACATCCAACTATCATTATCTTGCTGCTCTCGCTCGACTATTATTATTCACTCACTATTCCTAGCTCTGTTATCTTTTTAGAAGTTAGAATTAAAGTGTATTATTTTGTAATCCCATATTTTTCAATTGAAGGGAAAAGTAAAAATTTGCAATTCTAACATACAGATGATAGATCCTTTGATCTGGTCGGTCTTGATTTCTTTCTTTTCTGAAATTTTCATATAAAAATTTCTCTCTCTTATGTTTCTCTTTTATTTATATGTACACGAGATCTTTATACAAAATTAAGAAGTAAATTATAGTAGCATGCCTGAACCTGCCGCAGCTAAACAACCAGCTCAGCACTTAGCCAATAAAGAGCCATCAGAAGCTAATGAATAGTGTAATATTCACTAGCTATAGCCTATAGCTGTACCGTCCATTCAAAGAATCAAATGCTATTTAATATGTTTTACATGTTTTTTAATTTCCTCAAGAAAGTCGTCGTCGTCGTCGTCGTCTCTTCTTCCCGCTGAGGCATAAGCTAAGAAACTATAAATAACGACTAGCCGACCCTAAACCCTAATTCAGAAAGTTACGACTCGTTCGTACTTCTATTCTTCTTCTTCTTCTTCTTCTTCTTCTTCTTCTTATTATTATTATTTTTCACTCGGAGTACTCTTCTTTTCTTACGGAAAAAAAGTATCTAAATTTATTTGACGTTTAATGGTTCTTAGGATCGAAGTTAACGAAAATGCTTGAAGCACTCTTTCTTTTAATTTTAAAATCAAGATAAAGTATTAGATTTAATTTTAAAATCTAACAATTTATTATATATTTAATTTATAATAGAATCAATCTTTTTTAGAATATAAGTATAAATAATATTATTAATATTCAATATTTTTAGAATATCTTTTTACAGGATTTTTTTCAGTTATAAGTATTCTTTAATCCTTACCGTACCACACTATGGTATGAAATAAATAAATGAATAATCAATAAAATTATTATTATCATTTCTTTCATGATTCAAAATTTTTAGCTAAAAGTCTTAAACTAATGTGAAATTATATAAGATGATGAAGTTAGAAAGTATATTGTCATGAATTTCATATAAAATTAATTTATGCATATTCAAGAAATTATTATTAAATTCTCCCTATATTTAAAAGGAAAAGTCATTGGATGACCTCAGCACAGATACTTTCTTTCATTTATTTTCTTCTAAACTGTAAATTTATGCTATATTAATAAAACTCATTAGTTCATAATGAGATCTGTTATAATATTACATACTTTTAATCAAATGGTTTCAATTATTCTTAAATTATATTATAAAGAAAATGTAATTTACATTAAAATAAATTCTCCCTCGGTGATATAAATTTTTTAATATATTGTCTTTATCTTTCATAAATTATATCCTATATAATCTGCTGAATTTTAATATTTTCTTCCTCATGATTCTGAATTTCAAAAAAGACTTTCAAAATTGTTAAATCTCCTCGATACGTGTTCTCTATTTTTTAATTGAAATTGCTGATCAATCTGTTCTTGAGAGGGTCAAAGTTTGCCGTCGTGTATGTTTTGGCTACCAATTAGACTATTTGGAATGAGAGAAACCAATGAGTTTTAGTTGGACAAAAGTCGATATGACTATTGTATGATCTTACCTCATTTTATGGTTTTTTGGAGGGCTTATGTTGAAGGAAAGAGGGCTCTTGAAGGTTGATGTCTTCAAAGAACTTATGCCATTAAATAAATATTTGGAATATAAAATTTTAAAATTGAATTGTATTTTAGAAAATTTATGTTTAAGGAACTATTTTTCGTTTCCTTTTTTTAAAAAAAAAAAAAAAAAAACTTACAATAAGATGAACTCTATATTATCAAGAACATTGAATTCAATTTTAAATCAGCATAAATCAAATACTCAGACTTCATTGAAGGAACTATAAATATCCTTCAGGTTTTGCATACTTATAGCTGAAATAAATATCTTGATGAGAGAAATATAATAAGTCAAATATTTGTGAATTTTTGAGCTTATTACAATAGTGAGAAGTATAAAATTGAGTAGAATCAAATGCGACCTTTTGGATTGTCCATGGAGTATTTGGGTTTTAGCAGAAATAATCAAAATATCCCTTTAAAATTTATAAATTTGTTATATTTTTATACATTGAAGGGAGTTTTAGAAAAAAAAAAGATTTTTTTAAATTAAAGAATTCCAAAGTTATATTTGATGATAGCAATTGTTAAACATCGATGCTCATTGTCACTACAACCTAATATTTCTTATTGACAAGTATTGATTCCCATCATCAGCAACAACTAACATCTGATGATCATCTTTCTAAGTGATTGGTCTACACTTTTATACTCATATAAAGATAATGAATGAGCTAATTAAACTTTTTTTGCTTGAATCATAGCATTCATCATTAATTATCTCTTATTGTACATTAATGATGATATATAATGACGATCAATTATTGGTAATGGTCATCATCCTTGATTGACACCATCATCACCTTCCTATTAAGAGAATAATTAGGTTAATTCTTACAAAAAATTGAGATCTAACATTTGTTAACCATTGATTTATGTTGCATTTCTTCTTAGTCATTGGACCTTTCTTCTTATTAAGGGAATGATCCAAGACCATCAACCATCATTTAAATTCATACATTGTTCATCGACGCATCATAATATGCATGTTAATGATCATTGCTCAATATATATTTTCCACTAAAATAAAAATGATATTCT